>JALIZH010014568.1:0-25847 GCA_030522465.1 Rhipicephalus appendiculatus
TCTATCCCTCATAACAAGGGAAAATAACCGCTGTAGTTTCTATTGTCATTTTTGTAGCGATGAGGTTGTTTTTAAAGGGGTAAGGGCATCCAAGTAGGAAAATGCTCCAGACATGATGTAATGCGAACATATCAGGAGTTTAGTACATGTGATTCAAGATGAGCGGTGAAGTTTCTCACACAAACTCACAGTGAGCTACAGAAAACACTATAGTGTGGTAGGCAGTGTTGTCTGCTCTGTGAACAAACAGGGCCTATAAATCTAATGAACTAAGCGCCGAAGATATACTTTGGTGAGACGATGTCGCTTATCGCGTGAGGCAGGCTTTCTTGAGCCCACCTCAAAATGGGTTCAACTGTCCCACCTTTCAGTTAAACCGACTCCTTTATTTGTGAACGCAGTTCAGCGTCGAGACATTTCTGGACAGCGGGGAGTTCACAGATTTCGAGTTCCGGGTGAAGCCAGAGGACCATCCCGACATCCCCGAGCGGAAGTTTCGCGTGCACAAACAGTTCCTGGCCATGAGAAACGAGGTGTTCCACGCCATGTTTTTCGGAGACCTGGCCGAGAAAGGCGAAGTGCTCATCACGGATGTGCACCCCGACGGCTTCGATTTGCTGCTCAGGTGAGAAGATCCACAGGGGCAGCCACATCTCCTGCACGAGTGCGAAAATCCCTGGTTTTATTTTCGAATGTCTTGATCCTATTCCGAAGAGGAGAGTCTTGTACGCAGAAAAATTCTTCATCGAGATTTGGTTTGGATGACGTATAGGTTGCGTTCAGTCAGTAGGCGCAGAACAACAAGTAAATTAGTCACTTAACAATAATTGGTTATTAGGAGCGAAGCTCCTTAGGCCGGCACCCGTTCACCGTTGAAGCTCCCTGGATGCGTCGCCGGCTCAAAAAGACAATGAAACGCCATGCGCGCCGAACGCCGAGCGGTTTCCTTCTAGCGCACCAGAAATTCGAGGTTAAATAAAAGAAATAAGCTCTGTGCACAACTGGTTATAATGGTCGTCTTCACTTTCACCATCGTGAATTGTGAAATGACAACCATCATTCTAGCGCAGCACGGGCGCTTTGTCTAAGGTAGCAGTAGACGCTCTTCCCTCGCGGCGCCGGCGCAACAACAAAAAAATAAAAAAGAAAAAAAGAAACGGCACGCGGTGCAAGGTGCTCGCGGCGTTCGGCGCGCGTTGCGCAAAAAACAAAGTGCGCGGCGCAAAAACAGTTCGCGTTTATAAACGACAATAAAATTTACCGAAAACCATGTTTGTACATATATAAAAAAAATAAGGACCTACTTGACATTACTTAGGGCTCCTCACAGAATATGGATAGTCGTCCTCAGAAACGTAAACGTGAATATGATGAAGACGATAAGCAGCTTGGCAAGGATGCGGAACGCAAAGCCAGAGCAGCGGCAGCAAGATGAGCCCGGCAACAGGGTCCTGCGGTTAAAGCACGACGAGCGGAGCTACAAAGGTTACGTCGACAAGATCCTACCGTACGAGCTAGAGCGGCCGAATCTAAGCGCCGACGCCGCCAACCGTTTCAAAATGTATATGGCCGTTTGCTTCCCATTTCTAAGAAGCTTCGCTCATCGGTTGTATTCGTACTCGGAACAACTGCTAATTTTTTAAATAATATATACTGTAATTTTTCCTTTCTCATTAGGCTGATGCACCAACAATTCTACTGTTTAATGCGAAGATGTTGAAAACATATTCAGCGCTAGCAATACAAGGACATGAGAGAGACACCACGGTGCGCTGTGTGCGGGTAGCTCCCGAACGAACACGGTAAAATTAATATAATTAAAACTACACCTATACACCATCAAAGTACCTAAATTTGCTTGGGGCACCAATATAACTTGTTAAAGTGAAGCGTAATGAACGGGACAGTCAAGACGAGGGGTACTGTGAACAAAACTGCGAACATTTCTTTAATAGTATCACCGCAGCTAGAAAATATGCGCATGAACAAAACACCCTCGGTGATCTCTCTCACACACACACACACACACACACACACACACACACACACACACACACACACACACACACACACACACACACACACACACACACACACACACACACACACACACACACACACACACACACACACACACACGCACACACACACACACACACACACACACACACACACACACACACACACACACACACACACACACGCGCACACACACACGCACACACACGCACACGCACACACACACACACACAGAGAGAGAGAGACAGAAATAAGAGCTGCGGCAAAGCTTTCCAATGAATATTTACTGTTCTAGAGTAGCGCTCCTCCCGTCTGTCTCACCTTTGTGCCCCGTTTATTACGCTTCACTTTACGAAGTATGCATGATCGAATGGCCCAAACTCCTACTCTTATAAAGTGCACCAACATAAAGTAAATAAGCAAAGTGTTGCGAATCGTGTAGAAATGCTGTTGGACGTTGTGAACGAGACGGCAGTGCAAATTTAGAAGACAAGATCGAAGAAAGTGTTAGGCCACACAGGAGCTAAGTTCAACTGAATATTTATTCCTGTGCAAGGCAGATTTCTATGCGCCGTTCATGACAAGTCACGCATACGCATGCGCGGAAAAGGGGCATGGACAAAAACATAAGACGCATCACAAGAAAACTCATATCGTCATATGGGAAAACCAAGAATGAAAACCACACAAGTCTAAGCGAAAAGCACACCTACAGCGCGCGCAAAAGCTGCTTCACGAATTTCAAAGCCATTGGCGTTTGTGCCATAATACACGCGAATTTGTTTCTCTTTGAAAAAAATTTCACCATACGGTATCGTCATGTTTTAAGAGCAAAACCAAAAATCACCAACATGAGGCAAAGGAAAGCAAGTTCATCCTGATGTAGATCGAAATAAGTCTTGCTGTGATTCGCATGCACAGAATGGCGTAATGCGAGTATTCGTGCGCCGCTAATAAAACACGGTAAGTAGTGCATGTTCTCACAGCTTGTGATAAGGCAGGTGACGCAATGCGTAGATTTGATAACCGTTGCTGCGCTTGTCGAAACGAACGTTAAGGGAAGGTAAATCTTGTCAAGCGGGGTACAATATCATGACTGTACTATTTTAGTGAGTAAGACAACCTCTCGGGCACAAGACGAAGTCGGTAATGGAAACCGCGGATGATTGTATATTTCTTGGCGACACGTTTGTCAGGTGTTAATAAATTGATGACGATGGTGATGAACCGCCTGATTGGTAGATCATGTTGACGCTTATAAGTACGCAGTTTTGCTTTGAAGCCAATGAGCTTAGTTTGCATTTTTTTTATCTAACTTTATAATCCCGGCCACGGCGGCCGCATTTTCGATGGAGGCGGAAATGCTTGAGGCCCGTGTACTTAGATTGAGGTGCACGTTAAAGAACAGCAGCTGGTCAAAATTTCCGGAGCCCTGAACTACGGCGTCCCTCATAATCATATCGTGATTTTGGGACGTTAAGCCCCAGCAATTACCATTATTATTATTTAACTCTATATCCGTGCTTTCAGGTACCTGTACTCTGGCAAGCCCAAGATGAAAAGCATCGACGATGCGCTGCACGCGAGGTTCGCCGCCAAGAAGTACCTGGTTCAGGGACTAGTAGACGCATGTGGCATCTACATCGAGAAAAATCTGAAGCCAGATCGGCTGTGCTCCTTCATAGACTACTACATGCAGAGCCGCGAGCCAGAAATGGACGCCATCGCGGAGACACTCCTGACGTCCTCCAAAGCACCGGAAATCCTCTCGTCGAAGGAATTCAACGGCGCCCTGGAGGAAACAGTTCGGTACATCGTGGAGAGGATAAGGAAGGTTTCCGAAGACAGCGTAACGAAAGCCGTGTTCGGCTGGGCCCAGGAGCAGTGCGTGAAAAGCCTGGGCTCGGAAAGTCCGCTCGAAGTGAAGGCACTCATGCGCACTTTCTTTCCCAAGCTGCGATTCTTGACCATGACGGCGGAGGAGTTTGTGGTGGGACCCGGTTCCTGGGGTCTGCTAGAAGACGTCGAGAACCTCGCGTTGCTCCGCAATATTGTGAAGTGTGGCTCTCAGCCGCTGCCCGAAGGATTTTGTGACGTCACTGACGATCGCTTCTAGTTACGGGACGAACGTCCGTTTCTCTGAGGAACGTACGATGGCCGTTGATATCGTCAAGGTTCGGTCACCTGGGTTAAGGGCTATCTTTGCTGTGTGGTTGGCATTGTAAGAATGTCTAGAGCAGTGGTGTCAAACTCACCTCAGCTTGAGGGCCGCAGTCACGAGAGAGAGAGAAGAAATATAGGAAAGGTAAGGAGGTTAACTAGACTATGTCCAGTTTGCTACCCTACACTTGGGGAAGGGCCGCAAGGGCCAACCCAGTGAATAATATTAAAACTTGGGGGAGGGGGGTGAGTGAGTTGAACAAAATATCAGCTAATATTTCTAATGAAGGATCCCGTATCTTATGCATGGCGAATTTCTGTAGAGAATATGTCGTCAGGATTCGAGAAACATATTGATACTAATCTCCAGAATGACGGAAATCTGGACGCCGATTCTGAAATATCTAGTTTTGGTTCCGCGGTTATGGTTCAACACATGTTGACCGCATGGGGTGCCTCACGAAAACAATGGTTGAGACCAGTCGCGTCTGCGTGCCTCACGAAGTTACTCAAGAGAATTAAAGAAACACATGGGGCGAAGACAGTGGTGTGCATGCCGGGCTGCTAGCGAAAGGTGCGCGGGCCACGTGCTTGACCCCCTTGATTTAGAGTTGGACAACGGCGTAAAAGCCAGTGACTGCCTAAGAGGGCCAAGACATGGTGTGCACTTTATGATGACACGGTGACTGTGCAGAGCTAATTGGCAGTAAATGTGTGCTGGTAATGAACGACTATTTTTGGTCTTTGAAGGCGGGTTTCTATAATGCACAAGACAAGATAATTAATAAATTTAACTGCTGCACTGCACTGCAAACCATTATCTGCCCACATGAGTGGACGTAATATGCATTCGGTGATTGTCAATGGGAAATGTGATGTCATGTTCCGATGGAACGTTTTCAGGAACAGAATAAATGCAGGGCAAATAATGTACTGACTTTCAATGAAAATTATCGATACAAGCGTCCAGAAGGCCCGTGCCGTCGCCGAGAGTCACCGCCTCCCGGTTGCGTCCTGGGTCCACTTCACAGATCCAAAAAGATAAGTCCAATTGTTTCTCCATTTCCACAGTGGTCAGAGGATGCGGTGTCGGCCATCCCAATGCAGAAAGCATAGGCCTTGGTAAACGCACCGCCCAACCACAGCCTACACAAAAGGGTCGCGTCTACTCGGCGAAGCCTCGATGGGAGCTGACTTGACGTAGGGTGAAATGAGTGCAGTCGGCATGCTTGAAGCGCTGCTAATTCCATTGTGACGTGATGCATAGGCGAGCAAACAAGCAGAGCTCATAGTCTCCTCCAGACACGTGTGGCACATACCGGTATCCCAGGAGCCGCGGAATGCGGGTATGCGCCACAGGTGATTGACAGGAACGGCGAGACAGACGTTGGTAAGTTAAATGTGAGAGCGTTAAGAAAAACCAACATCAATAACGTTGACCGGAGATTGCAAACCATAAAAGTTAAGAACCAAGCAGGAATCGAACCCGAGCATTCCGCGTGCACGGAATTCACGTATTCTACCGCAGAGCCTTACCTGGTCTTGAAACCACTTCGGAAAAACACCCCATGGTGGCGTAATGGGGGTACAACGCCAATTGAGATTGCAGTGAAGGCTATCAAATTTTATTACACAGCAATAAAAATTACTTAATATGTTTACTCCTATGATACAGGCGTCATGTGGGGTTATCGTCAATCGTGGATACAGTGTTGGCTCTATCGCTGTTTAATAAACATCAAGTTTTGTTCCTATTATTCAGTAAGCTATATACAGGCGTTGCTCGACCTAGGAGGAATACGCTAACGTAAGTTAGGTGTGATATTCACATCATCGCACCGTAAAGTGCACTTCGTTGTGATAATACTGACGTGTGTGCTCTAACGTGCCTGCTGACATTACGTCAGACCATAAGAAACCCTTTAAAAGCCAGTGTAGTCGACCTGCCTGGTAAGCCCACGATGTGCACACAACTACTACACTTACAAAAACACGTCGATCCACCTCGGACCCGGACTTGGGTTTTGAAAATAAAAGTTTTTTCTCTCTCTCTCCTCGTGACGCTTGGCTCAAAGCCAAAAATGCAGCATAGACGACTATTTCCCAACTGATTCGCATGAAACCAGCTGCTGACCCAAAGGTCGCAGGTTCGATCCCGGCCTCGGCGGTCGCATTTCGATGGAGGCGAAATGGTATAGAGGCCCGTGCGCTGTGCGATCTCAGCGCACGTTAAAGAACACCAGATGTTCCAAATTCACAGTGCCCTCCCCTACGGCGTCTCTCATAATCATATCGTGGTTTTGGGACGTAAAACCCCAGATATTATTATTATTATTATTATTATTATTATTATTATTATTATTATTATTATTATTATTATTATTATTATTATTATTGTCGCATGAAACCCATTTCCGGAAGGCGTGAGATCTGCCGAATTTTTTTTAGTTCACGAAATTTCAGTACTGCTTCCATCTTGACTCAGTATTTATAGAACAGAAGCATCAGAGGGAAATATTAATGCACAATGACCTTTGGATTGGGTTGCCATTTTTCAATAGGTGCCAACAATGAGCTCTATATACTTCAATGGAGAGATAATTACTCTTCAGTAAGGTCAGCATTGACCATGGTGTTTCAATAAATTCTCAGTAAGATATTTTGTAAGGGTAGCTTAAATAGACGTGGCAACGGCAATCGGCACAGGTGTATGCAACGTCTCTCTATAGCATCTATATATATAAAAAACAGCAGCTGTGATGCAGCCTTAAACAGTGACAGCCTCCGCGCGCGGTGGGAGTCTGCGTTGCTCAGCTCGGACCTGGAGCACCAACACTGGGCCTTCCAGCGAGTCGAGGAAGCCGCCAAGGGCCAGCAATCGCTGGCCGAAGCCTAGGCGGGATCCAGGCCGATCCTACCAATCCGCAGGGCCCTGAATAAAGTTATTTGATAAGTAGATGCTTCGCTTCACTAACGCCGTGTAAAATAGTGTATTCTTTTGCCTCTTTCGAATAATTATATCGTTTCTAATCTCTTTTTGGTTTGCTTCGGTTCTCCTTGGCACAGAATTACGCATCAAATGAGCGATTGCACGACACGTTACCGCTTATTGGTAAGCATTATTATCCATCGCTATCGGATTGTGCCGCTACATCATCCATAAAGACTGGCATACACGATCACTCGAGCTGCCCGTACGCGACGCCGTCGACGATTGCTTGCTCGGAACGTAGCCTTATCGAGGAGCAGATATGAAACACGGGCAACGTGCGCAGCCATCCGTTCCTTAGCCGGACTCATTTCATCGGCGTGCTGCCGGATAAGAAAACAAAAGACAATTCGATTTAGACGTGTATGCTATATCGAGGAGCGATTTACAGTATGCGACCGAGCGCCGCGGTGACGCAAGGGACTACAGGACGCGAAAGTTTGCTTACCGGCTTCCCACAACACTTGCTGAGCGAAGTTTCGCATTCGAGCCGAGACAGAACGCCGTCGTTTCTCTTGAAGTCGCGGCGTACAGTCGTCGCGTTACTTACGCCCCCCGGATATATAGGCTCTGCCGTGGTCTCCAAACGTCGCGGGGCGGCGTGATGGCATGTGAGTATATACCGCTTCCGTACTAGAGCGGCGTGCAGATATTAGGAAATTTATTAAGAAAATTTGAATAACGATTGGAATATTGGGTTTACGAATTGAAATTTCGTCTACCGTGTTGAATCTCGGTCTTATAATCTTCGCAACGCGAATGTTTGTTGAATAGTTAGCAAATGTTAACTGCGTTCAAATAAACGCGAAATTTCTGAGATGATACGAGCTTTATTGCCATCGGCATAGTGCTTACGCGTTAAACGCAAGAGCATGTGCAGTGTACTTAACTACGTCCCACTCGATCAACCGTACTTGTACTGACTCACAGGAAGCTACTCAGTCGAAAGTGAATAGCTGTAGTCAACAACCATTAATAAAGACGCGTTGGTCTGAAACATAGCGACGCAGATGAAGTAGATTAGACGTATATATATAGCAGAAGGCTCATGCGTAACTAATCAAAACAGGGGAAAATGATACGAAGAAATGAACATTTAAAAGTAATCGGAGCAGCATCGAGCGCCGTTGAAAGATCACCTCCGTCCTCGGACGAGAATATCGCCCTGCATAAAATTTACCCTGTGCGCACTGCAGCTTTTCACACGGTATCGGTGTGCATTGAGCTGGTCCTTGCAGGCCTTTTTTTAACATCTAGGATCGCAGTGTACTTGTAGACAACTGCAGGGGAACCGATATGAAATATTTCTTGACTGTGAGTGTGGGTTTGCGGTAAACGCTGCTACGCGTGCGGGCGTCCGCTCTTTCCTTCTTCCTTTCTCGATTCTTTAAACGCGATAGCGTTAAAGAGCTCGTTTCGCAGAAGTTCCGGCGTCCCGCGTCGGTCTCGGCGTCTTTGGTTGTGAGCGAAAAAGCATCATCTTGTCCATGACCACAGGTCGGCAAAACTTGTGGAGTTCACTCAGACTGACTCATGAAATAAATTTTTCGCTTAGGGCTCGCTCGGACTCAGACTCATGAAAAGTTTCCTGGGCCGCACTCACTCGGACTCACACTCACGAAAATTTTCTTCAGCAGGACTCACTCAGACTCATACTCACGGCACGATCTGAGTCTGAGTGAGTCCGAGTGAGTCGACTCATGAGTCCGTTAGCCTTGAATTAGCTTTTTGGACCATGGTGTCAATGCTCTTTAACACCAATATCTTACGTAATCTGTTTTTCTTGGGGCCTTTTGATATATTAGTAGTTTCGAATACGAGTAGTGAGTGCTCGCAAACAAGTAAGGTCATTTGTCTTGAAAGAGATGACAACGTACAATATATTTATCAAGAACTTCTCTGGAAGAGCTGGCGTGGGGGGGGGGGGGGGGGGAGGTCGAGGCACCCCCCTACGTAATTCGCGCCTTCGATCAATAAATATTAAAATGGCGTATGAACGACACTGCTTTAGAATACGTGTGAGCAGACGTGAGTATAAACGTGAATCAAAGCAAGCCTAATAGTAAGGCTGAAGATGAATAGATGGGGCTTTAGGTAGGCAAAAGAAAGTGGAACTCACTCAGACTCACTCAAGAAATATATCTTGCGCTTCGGACTCACTCGGACTCAGACTCACCAAAATTTTCCTGAGCCGAGCTCACTCGGACTCACACTCACGAAAATTTTCTTCAGCCGGACTCACTCGGACTCAAACTCACCAAAATATTACTGACCCGGACTCACTCAGACTCAGACTCACGG
This sequence comes from Rhipicephalus appendiculatus, assembly GCA_030522465.1. Lineage (NCBI taxonomy): Eukaryota > Metazoa > Arthropoda > Arachnida > Ixodida > Ixodidae > Rhipicephalus > Rhipicephalus appendiculatus. The sequence goes on from JALIZH010014568.1 coordinate 9,470, forward strand.
CTGGATCTGAGTCTGAGTGAGTCCGAGTGAGTCGACTCATGAGTGAGTTCGCCGACGTATGTCCATGACCGAAAAATCGAGAAATATGCAAATAAAATAAATAATAAGAATTTCGGGTCCCAGTGAGGATCAAACCCAGGCCGTCTGCGTGTCATGCAGGTGTTCTACCACACAGCCACGCCTCTGCTTGGAAATACAGTGAAAATAACTTCCACTGCTTGGAAATGCAGTGAAAGTAACTTTCATGCTTCGCAAACGCAAGCGTCCTTTATATAGTCGCCGCAATACAACATGTAATATCCCAGTAACGTTGCGTGGTACAAGCGTACATTGTCATCGGGCGTCAGAACATGCGACTATCATAACGACTTCGTAGTTTAAAGCCGGCGACCCATTACAAAAGGCACAGACTTTACTGCGGGTATTGCCTGAACACCACGTAGTGGGTGCACAGCAAGAATGCACTCAGTGGTTGAAGTACGCACTCGGGACAGGATATCGCTATCGCGTTCAACTCTTAAAGGTGAAGCTTAAGGGTCCCCCCAATGTTTTTCTCCCCTTCCCGTGTAGGGTAGCAAACCAGGCACAACCTGGTTGATCTCCCTTATTCCTTTCCTTTGCCTTTCTCTCTCTCTCACGCTGTAGCATTGCACGGAAACCAAGGTCCATGCCCCGCAGGGGCGTCTGCGCAAGCAGGCGTTTGGTGAGTTGCGTCACCACGGACCTGAGCCAACGAGGGGGTTTCGATCCCCTCCCACGCGTAGCCGTGCGTGGCTTAGCCGTGTCCGGGGAAAAGGGGATCCTGGGGGGTTGAGCCAATGCCGGGTGATTGGACCTTTAAGGCCCCCCGGCAAAGGCAACACGCCCCTTTGGCCCCGGCTTCACGTAGACGGCACCCCTGGGCTGACCCACCCAGGGGAAATCGGCAGTCGCCTTTTCCTGTCTCTCTCTCCCCTCATCTTCGTCTTTCTCTCTCACTTTCAATCTTTCCTGTCTTCTACTCTTTTCATGTGCTTCCTGTTTTCCTGGCGGCGAGGGTTAACCTTGTGTAGTTGCCCAATTTTGGGTAGGTATATTTGGTTATAGCGGCGATGCATGGCTGGCGTCTCCAAGTGTTCGTTATTCTACCTTGTAGCGTCCCCTTGTTGGGCTCGGTGGTGGGTGGCCACCATCGCCGCCGAATTTTTAATTATCATATGGCAAACTCTTTTCCCGCGCTCCCTGATCGCTGCCAGAAAAGGTGGCGCACCGATGACAACTTCACTTTTGTCCAACCCAAAGAATCCTTCCCTAAATACCACGTCATACACAGTCAACACGAAACAAGAACCGTCCGAACAATCTCTCCATTCCTCGTCTCTAAGTCTCTCACAGAAGCTATTGGCCCAGGCTATAAGGTAACAAAGATGGGAAGCGGCGATCTTCTTCTCGAAGTTCGCGACAAACTCCAATATGACAGACTATCCAAACTCGTAGCATTCGGAGACATTCCAGTTTCGGTGGGCCCACACAGGTCGATGAATACTGTGCGCGGTGTCATCTCCGAGGATGACCTGCTCGAACTAACTGAAAGTGAACTACTGGATGGCTGGCAAGATCAGAATGTAGTGAAGGTGCAAAGAATAATCATAAGGCGATATGACAAACAGATCCCAACTAAGCACATCATCATTACTTTCGGAACAAGCAACCTACCTGAATCCATCGAAACCGGCTATTGTAGGCTTCGTGTTCGACCGTACATTCCAAATCCGCGTCGCTGTTTCAAGTGTCAGCGCTTTGGACATGGGTCCCAAAGCTGTAGAGGGCGCGCCACATGCGCTAAATGTGCATCCAGGCTCCGGAACCTGGGGGGCAGTGGGGGGCCGTCGCCCCCCACAAGTTCAAAATCAGTGGGGGGCATGCCCCCACGCTTAAGGATGTTCCGACATCCCCCCCCCCCCCCAACCACACACCTCGCCTTCTCCTACCCTGCATGCTACCGCAGTGAGACCAGAGACTCCTTTGACCAGTTAAAGGGTCATGTCCAGGAATTCTGGACATCGACAACTAGCGCCATCGCTTGTGTAGCTGCCGAGTGTGCAGCGTCACTCAATGGGAAACCACTTTTAAACATTAATTACAGTGAAACGCCACAATATACACTTAAATCACTCCGTGTATATAATCTGGGCGCCATTATCTCACAATGCAAGCAATTTTGCTTTATTCCCATAAAAATTCTGGGTTCGAGGACCACTTTTATGTGCTATGTAGAACTCCATAGGAGAGAGTTTAGAAATTTATATAATGACAATGCGCCTTCACCTGCTTAAATCACTGAAATTGCATAATGTCCATGACTCAATGTTCGTATCTGTAAAATTTGGCTGACGTTGACGAAGTTTCTGAGGTTCGACGGGCACTTTTGTAAAAAGATGCATTGCAGTGAAACCACCTGATAGGAGGGAAAGCGCTTTATAGTGCTTTCCGTTGCCTCAGAATGCGAGAAAATTTCACAGCTTTTTTATATAGGGTTGTTTTTCTTGAAGCTGCTCAACCTAGGCAGGGTATGAATACTATGGATATCTTTAGTTCATAATTAGCAATGACAAGTATTTGGTTAATTAAAGTAAATAATCAAAAATGAGAGTATGGCTTCGCAGTTCAAAGAAAAAGAATGAACAACACACATTGATACTGATACGAATTTTCCTCCATTGACTATAAGTAATTAAAGGTACTGATGAATATAACAATTTATTTACAACTTATGGGTGAAAGCGGTCAGTATAAATGGACCTACATAATATATACATATTTATAGATCGCACTGCAATATGTACAAGTTATACTAGATCATCGTCGCATGTAAGTAAATAGCAGTAGTGATTGCCAAAGCTAATTTATTTTAAGTATTTTAGTTTAATTAGTATGGATAATTATTAAAAGTTACAATGACCTCCCCAGAACTCACAGCGACTGAGACCTACTCAGCAGTATTAATGCACATTCGCACCTTGTCGATATAAGTAATCACTTGTAATAACGAATTCACCCATTTTAAGCGAAGGCTTTAACTCACAAGGATCTATATACGGTATTCAATGTATGAAATTGCGATCCGAGACAGATAACAGCATGGAATTGTTTTTAGTGACAGCTATCGATAATTAGTAATCAGGAATGATTTTCGGTGAAAATCTGTTCAACCTATCTATTAAAGTGTCAAGAGAAGGGTATTTAAGAGGTGATGATTAGACTTTATCAGTGATAGATCTAGGCAATCATGAAGTGCGGGTAGGTGGATAATCAGTAAATTATTCGACGATATTATTATAATGTACAGTATTGGTGAAAAGTTCCCAGGCCGCAGCAGCTCGCTACTGTCGGGGCGCTGCCATCGTAATCTCGCCTCGGCGCACGCTAGGGTCGAACGTGCGCGTGGGAGGGGGGGGGGGGGGGTGCATCCCTCTCCCTCTTTTTCTCTCCTTGTTAAGAAAGCGAGGAATGAAGTTCATGCGTCATGTTCCCGCACCGTTCGCTCTTCGAATTTTACTATCGTGGAGCGTGTAGCGAAAAAGGCAGTGCTCCAGAAAGTGATGCATCATGCTTGCGCCCACATTTCGCTAGACGCCGTATACTTGTCTGTATTTTTCGACTGCGTAGAGATGAATATCGCGCCTTTAACTTGCTGTGGACACGCCGTGGCTCTCAGACGTCTGCGCAAATGAATTTGCTGCATGTTTACGCGCTCGGGGCCGTAAAGATATGCTTGTGTCCATTGCGACGTTGTTGTCATGCTGTCATGATTGGGTTTCGAGCCTCTTCAAAGGCAACGCCAATGAATGCGCTGATGGGGCACCCGCAGTGTTACGGTACACTTTTAAGATTTGTTCGGGGCGCTTCAGTGCAGTATTTCCCACCTAAAAAAGCTCACTTTCGTCACACCTGTCCGTCTGTGCTGTGCTCAGGAAACGTAGAAGTGGACTCATGCTCTATAATGCCAGAAAATAAACGCCTCACGCATAGGCGTGCACAGGATTTTCCATTTCCATAGTGGGTGGGGGGGGGGGGGGGGGCAGTTTGTGTAGCAGTGCCCCCCCCCCCCCCCGGTCGCAGAGTCCGAAGAAACCAACGACACAGAAATTAAAAGAGTAGCGATGACGTGCATCTCAAAAAGGCCATCGGTCCCCAGCTTTACCGGTTATTTACGGGGTAAACAGTTATTTGCAACTGACATCAGGGGTGCCTAATTGGTCGCCATTCGCCATAACTTTCAAAACACCATGCGTAGCCATTACCCTGCGCACTACAACCTGACGTGAAAGGCGACTCAGGAAAGGTAAGGGGCTGAATTTTGCGTGCCGTTTAAATGACTGGGCTGGGGGGGGGGGGGGTCTCACGCCTATGGCCTCACGTATAATAAGAATTTCATGAAGCGCCGTCATATGTCCAATTAGTGCGTTGAGAAAAAGCGCGCTTTTCTTCAATTTGTTGCCTCGATTTTAAATTGTCTGCTGCCCGTGTGAAGCGCACAGTTATTCGTTGTCGGAGGGGACTGAGAAATCAGTAGGTGGGCTTTGAATGTATGCCTCTGACCTGCGTCCGCGATCGGTGCTGCTACTCGCTCTGTCGAACGACGGCTTCTTGTTGGAGGCGCTCGTCGAACTCTCGGCGATCAAGACTGTCACGCTTCGCTCGAGTCAAGGAGGGAATTATTTGGTGCCGCTGCTGCTATTCTTGCGATATAACGAACTACTGGACAGCAGATGGTAATCGTAGGCGTGATGTAGGTTGAAGAGACTTACTGTCATTGTGGCGGAACACACTCGTGTTGCGCAGAAAATTAAGAACGATGGTGGAGGCAGCCGGGTGGCCCGTATTCGCTAGATTAATCCACAAGCAGGTCCATATATTTAGGCTATGTGCTTATCACGATGTTCTTGTCAGCCACGGAATGGCAACGGATAGCTTCTGAATGGAAAATCTAAAACGCGTGGGACTGCATGGCTGGCAGGTTGCCGTTTCGTTATGTAATCCGTGTAGCGTTTCACTTCGTCTTCTGCATGAGATAAATGTCTCGGCGGAATACTATTTTGCGTGGCGTCGAACGTAGCTGAAGGCGGAGTGTAACACATGGAATGAGTGTAACGCGATAGGCTGCGAAATAATCTATCTTGTCGGATCACCGCACGGCCAGTTGTCCCATGCAACAATTGTTTTGGTTGTATCATAAGTGTTCATAAGTTTTAATTTGCGCGTATTGCTCGGAGAAGCTCCTCGAAAGCTTCATTTGCCGCGAGAAAAAAAGAAGCTAATCAATTGGAGTTTATATACCTATGAAATCGACGAGCACTTCTAATTGCAGGGTAGGATGACGGCGATTCATCGACAACTCGAAGCACATGGGCACAAGTAATGTAAATGAGCATTACTTGTGTCCATGTGCTTCGAGTTGTCGATGAATTCGCCCTCGCGCTGCCAATTGCTAGCTTCCTGGTTAGCTCAATTGGTAGAGCGACCGCCCCGGAAAGGCGTTGGTCCCGGGTTCGAACCCCGGACCAGGACGAATTTTTCGGCAACTAAGAAGCTTTTCTTTCTGAGAAATCCTAATGGATTTCCTTGTGGCTTCGTGCTACAAACGGGTGGTTGTCTATTTTCCCTTTCTTAAAATCGGATGTGTTATCCGAAAGTCACAGGTTCGGTCCCTGCCCACGGCAAGCTATCTTTTCGTCCACTTTTTCTTTCTTCACATTTGCATTACATTTATTACTAATAACATCCCCGATATTTTCCTTGGCATTATTGTCTGTTAGCTCTCAATAATATTGTGTCTAACAAGGAAAAACGAGCCCTTAAAAGGGCCCCCTCACCAGGTGACATAACGAATTTTAGTTAGACACTGGAAGTGGTTGCGCGCCCTATAAAGAGCATCATGCCACAATAATTTTTTTTAATCGGTCTATTAGATGCTGAGAAAAACGATGTTTTGAGGCGGTTCGAAACCATGATGCGAGGAGGCGAGCTTGAAAAACTCGGCGCTCGCCCCGTGTAGCCTTCGCAAGCCAAATCCCTTCCCAGCCCCCTTCGGCACGGGAGCGGGAGGATGACATGACGCATACGCATAAACACGTCATACGCACACAATGTCACGAGCGCATCACGTGATCGAACCAGCCCTATAGCCGCCGAAACGCAAGCGGTATTGTGGCGGCGTTCTATGCGCTTCGTCTATGCAAGCTATGTTGAATGCGCCCGCGCCGATTACTTGGCTTTCAACCTATTACTGAGCATGAAATCTGCGACATTTGTACGGACGCGAGACAAGCGGTGCGCCGCATGAACATTTAGTTAGACGCGGGAGGATAAATGAGCCTTATGAGCTCTGGAACGCGATAGAAAATTAGTTTCGTTGTAAGGGTGGCGTCTGCACGATGCGCAAAGCGCGAGAACACGAACGCATGCGGAACGGAGGTAGATTAGTCTCGCATCTCGCTACGATTCGCAAAAAAAAAAAAAAAAAAAAATGGAAAAGAAAAACGCACACATTCTGTTTGTGTGTTTTATTACTGCTCTCAAGTTTTATTCGTCTATTCAAGCTACAAATTGCATAAACTACACGTCGTGTCAAATAATTATCGGGGTGTCACGTGCTAGTGCTGGCGACGTCAAAGCACAGTCGTCTACGTAGAGGAGCGACGTCACAGCACTACCGTCTCCATCGTGCACGTCATCCCCTCATTCTCTGGGCGCGCGCCCAGAGAATGAGGGGATGACGAATTTTTTCTTTTGCGATCCTTAAGCCTACAAGCGCGAATACGTGGTTGCACACTTTGTTGATACTGTTGCTGATAATGATGATTACTCATGGGCTCCTCCAAAAACGTGTGTTTGGTGTAATAACCACAGTATCATGCCTCGTTCACATCAGTGACGCCTCTGATAAGACAAGTACTCACTTTTTTCAGAGTAAGATTGTGGTTCACTGTCGAATAATAATAATAATAATAATAATAATAATAATAATAATAATAATAATAATAATAATAATAATAATAATAATAATAATAATAATAATAATCAATCAAACGTTTATTTAATGTGCCCTGGAACAACCGTGAGGTCTTTGTACTGGCGCACAGAAAAAAAAAAACAAAGGCAAGCATTCATAATAAAATATCAGGGATAAAAAACGTTATAAAATTGTACATATACAACTATGCGCAGGCAAAAAAAAAAATGTCAACAGTGTACGAGGCTATGTAAGTACAGTGCAAAGCTCGGAGCAGAACAACGACTGGGAGCTGTGAAAAACATCGAGCTCCAAAAAAGTAAGCATTGTAAAGACGTTGTATCCTGCCATTGGTCGAATGTTCACAGAGGCAGGCGGTTACATGAAAAGGTCTATTTGGTGAGCTTACGTGGAATTCGGAAATTAAGACAGTTGAGCAGTACAGGGCAGGATATGATACCATGCACAAGTTTGTAAAGAAACAACAGATCAGCGCGATTTCGTCGGCAGCAAAGTGATGGCAATGATAATAATCCAGCAGCGTTAGAAGGTGATCCAGAGTCATTTCTAGCGAAACGATGGTTGTAAATGCATAGAAATTTTTTCTGGACTCGCTCCATGGCGTTGCTGCTGGAATTAGGAATGCCATTCCAGATCACAGATGCATATTCAAGTTGAGGAAGACATAGCGCAGTGTACAATTTTCGGAAGGGCACAGGAGAACGGAATTCTCTAGACATTCTGCAAACACAGCCTAAGGTGCGAAGACCCCGCAAAGCAACACGCTTAGCGTGAGCAGAAAAGTGTAAGGTGCTATCAAAAAGAACACCTAGATCATTGATCTCACATACCTTACACAACGACACAGAATTGACAGAATATAAAAATGGCACACTAGATGTTTTTCGAGTGAAACTCATTACCTTGGTTTTTGAAATATTAAGGGAAAGGTTATTGCTCCTGCACCATTCAGAAAAAGAACACAAATCAGATTGCAGCAAGCGACAATCGATAACTGAATGAATTTCCTTAAATATATTTATGTCATCGGCATACAAAAGGAAAGAAGAATTCCGAATGACAGAAGAAACATCATCAACATAAATTAAAAAGAGGAGTGGGCCCAGTACCGACCCTTGAGGAACCCCACTAGTAGCTTTATACAAAGAGGACGTTTGGCCATTAACGGCAACATAACATGATCTATCAAGAAGATAGCTATGGAGGAGATTCACAATTGAAGAATCAACATCAAAGTGTGCAAGTTTATCCACAAGCAGCGAATGACTGACAACATCAAAAGCTTTGCTAAGGTCACAGTAAATAGCGTCAACCTGTCCTCTCTGCGAAATAGGCGTGGAGACTTGCATCATGAAACTGGCAAGATTAGTGACAGTTGAGCGGCCAGCGAGAAACCCATGCTGATTCACAATCAATGAATTTTTTACATCAAAAGACAATATTTTGTGAAGAGCAAGCTCAAATATTTTTGATGCGGCACAAAGAAGGGAAATAGGGCGGTAGTTCGAGACGTCACTTTTACAGCCAGACTTAAACACTGGGAAAACATGAGCAGTTTTCCACATGCTAGGAAAAGTTGAAGCATGCAGACACTTATTAAATATGGTAGTCAATACAGGTACAAGTATACTGCCATAGGCTTTTAGTATGGTAGAGGGGATGCCATCTGGGCCAGCTGAAAAGGATGGTTTCAAGCGCTTAACGCATTCTGAAATGGAGTCTTCATCTAGTGACACAGCATCAGCTGTGCCAACTGCCTTAACCTGTCGACCGTTACTAGCTACAGAGGCTGGAGACTTATAAACAGATGAAAAATGCATGTCAATACAGTCAGCAACGGTTTGAACTTCTACTCCATTTGGGTCCAGTATCCTGAAGGACTCGCCACTTTTGCTCGACCGTTTGCGCACATACTTCCAAAATTCAGCCGGTCTAATAATAATAATAATAATAAATCATTTATTTAATGTGCCCGGGAACAACCATAAGGTCTTAGTGCAGGCGCACGCAGAAATAAAAAAAAATAAAATAAACAACACAATACAGACAGCCTTCAGAAAGAGACATCAAATAAAAAGAGCGAAAACGCAGAGACAAAAAGAAATCAACGCAAAGAAGGAAGAATAAAAAGGCAACGCGAGAATCATGGAATGGGAGTGAAAAATAATGTGAAATATACACAACTATGCAGAAGGCTTCCTGAAAGACGGAAAAGGGGAAAATTTGTACAATGTGCAAGACTATGTTAAGACAGTGCAAAGCTCGGATCAAAACAATTACTGTGGACAATGAAAAACATCAAAATCAAGAAAGTTGAAATTATAGATACTTTGTATTCTGTGAATGGTAGAGTGTTGGAAGAAGCTGGCAGGTACATGAAATGGTCGATTCTCTCTGGTTAACTTACGCGGAATTCGAAAATTAATGCAACTGAGAAGTAAAGGGCAGGATATCATACCGTGAACTAGCTTGTAAAGAAATAACAGGTCAGCGCAATTTCGTTGGTAATAAAGTGATGGCAATGATAATAATCCAGCAGTGTTAGAACAAGATCCAGAGTCATTTCTAGCAAAACGATGGTTGCAAATGCTTAGGAATTTTTTCTCGACTCGCTCAATGGCGTTACTGCTGGATTTAGCAATTCTATTCCAGATCACACATGCATACTCAAGTTGAGGAAGCGATATTGCAGTGTTTAATTTGTGGAAGGCTGTAGGAGAACTGAATTCTCGAGAGATTCTGCAAACACAGCCGAGGGAACGATGGCGTGCATGTCAGCACGTTTAGTGTGAGGAGAAAAATTTAACGTGCTATCAAAAACAACACCAAGACCACTGATCTCATAAACCTTACATAACGAAACGGTATTCAGACAGAGTATGGAAAAGACACGATAGATGTTTTGCGCGGTATACCCATGAATTTGGTCTTTGAAGTATTCAGGGGAAAGGTTGGAGAACACATAATAATAATAATAATAATAATAATAATAATAATAATAATAATAATAATAATAATAATAATAATAATAATAATAATAATAATAATAATAATAATAGTAATAATAATAAGTGGGTGACCCTCTCCAGTGACATCGCGGGTCTGTGTCTACCGCGCATTGCCCGAGGGCGTCGGCTCGCTCGCTCTCAAGGTCCATTGATTTGAGCCGTTGATCAAGCTACCAGCCAACCCCTACGCCAGCGTTCAATAAACCCCTTTACAACAACAACAACAGCAGTATAATAACAAGTTATAAGAATAATCCATTATTATTATTATTATTATTATTATTATTATTATTATTATTATTATTATTATTATTATTATTATTATTATTATTATTATTATTATTATTTTCTCAACCACAAATTTTCTTTTTAAAAAATGAGCACTTGTCTTATTAGAGTCGTCACGAATGTGAACAAGGCATGGTATACTATAGATATTGCATCAACCACGCCTTTTTTGGAGCCACCTGTGATTTCATTGGTGGCTAAGTATTTCACAAAAAAACGATCTGTTTTAACTTGATCGCGTTAAACAGCTCGCTTTGCAGAGAATCCGGTGTCGGAGCTGGTGTCGGCGTCTTTAGTTGTGAGCCAAAAATAAGCGTTGCCTGTGGGCAAAAATAAATAAACAATATGAACATTCAGCTCATACGGAAGTCGAACCCAGGACTTCTGCATGGAAAACAGGTTTTCTACAACACGGCCACGACTGTGGTTGAAACTGTTTCGAAAAGAAAAACCTATAATAATGTCATGTAGTGTGAGCGGCCCCCCTTAACGTATGTAATATTCCGTGGCAGAAGCGTAGAATAGCACCAGCGTCACACATCTGAATTGCACAATGAGTGGTTGCTTTAAATACTCATCAATAAGCGCGTCATGCAAGTATTAAATAGGTACTGGCGAGTGAACTTTTAAGAAAGATTACCATATAAAAATGTAAGCACGCTGTTCTTGAGCAAGACGAGCAAAGAAACAATGACACAAGTAGCGGCAAGGAAACCAGACGAGCGCTAACTTCAAACTCGCTTGTACGCGTTCCCCGTTCTGGCCGAAATAGCCGGGTCACAAACCAAGACCTGATGCCATTGTGCAGACCGCAGAGCCAGCGAAACAAAGAGGTGGTTTTACGGTTGTGTACATCCAAATATTATCAAGTGTTTTACGTCCCAAAAGCACGTTATGATTATGAAGGACGCCATTGTGGAGGACTCCGGAAATTTCGACCAGCTGATGCTCTTTAACGTGCCCTGACATCGCACAGTATGCAGTATATCTAGCATTTCAACTCCATCGAAATGCGACCGCCGCTTCCGGCATCGAACACGCGGCTTTCGGGTCAGAACCCGAGCACTGTAATCGCTATACCACCGCGGTGGGTGGTCGGATACCTGAATATAATTGGTTTCATTACGCTTTCACGAACAGTTAGCAAAGAGGCGCCGACGAGCTGTATAGCATGTCATGTGCATAATGAAATACGTTATTTCGGACGTCTTTTATTATGTGCTCTAGAAACGTAAGGAGCGTTGTTTAAATTAAAGCGCCGTATTTAGAATGCTTAAATTCAGAAGGTCATTGAGCAATCTCGTCCCTGTAATCAATCTCGGCCTTTATTTTAGCTCCTTTTTGAGCCCTGAAAAAGATTGTCACTGGCAGTGAATATCGCACGGCCTGTTTCCTAAGTGACGCCAACAAACATTACGGACGTCGAGTTTCTGCATATCCTCAAACCGTCATTACCATATCGTAGGCTGGTATTACTGTCTTGAAATTAGCTTTCTAAGATCACGAAAACGGCAGCGACGAAAGGACGTCCTTAGTTTCTAAAGAAACCCGTGGGGACCGACAACGATACAATCGGACGAAATATATTGAAAATGACGACAGGATGGGCAGCACGCCCTTTTCAAGCAAAGACAAGTGACTTGTGTGCACGCATTCCTTGCAATATAACTGCCGATTCACGATCGAGCAGCCAGCCGACCGCTCGTCGTACGCCTTGCGCTTATCAGTCCGCGATCACGGTTCGCTCTCGGTGGCGATAGTCGATATCGTGCTGCCTTTTTTAATGTGTATTGTCGTTTTGTCTGCCGCGCGGCATACGTCATCGCGCCAATTTTGAAAGTTGAAGGTCCGTACGCCACGTGGTGTGAAAAACGGTGAACTAAAAGCGATGTCCCGAATTCCTGGGTATGGCTCCCTTCCTTCAACAAATGAAACACAATTTTCTGAAAGCCTGTGACTTTTGACACACTATTTGTCGGTGCTTTGTCTGCGTAAAAAGCACTGCCTGTTTTCATCTGGTTCAACATATCTTCCGTCCTGAAGTGCATGGTTCTCTAGGAGACGAAGACTAGCACTCTATTCTGCAGGCCTTGCAGGAGCGCGTCTCAGCGCCACGACTTTAGGATGCCTCTCGTTCTGTCCATCTTTCTTCGTTCCTATTCATGCCCACGAAAAGCAATGAGATAAAAATGGTTGGTGTAAGCCTAATCCCGTATAAGCACGATTTTAACCATGAACCTACACACTAGCGCAGGCCCGTAGCCAGGGGGGGGGGGGGAGGCTAGGGGCCCGGGCCCCCCCCTCCCCCGAAATTCGGATGGAGGGGGGGTGTTTTACCGCGAATAAATAATAAAAATGTGTGGTTTTCAAAGTTTTCAACAGGTGCCCCCCCCGAAAAAAATTTCTGGCTACGGGCCTGCACTAGCGTATACGGTATGGTATGGAAAAACTTTATTTAGGTCCGTCGGGTGTGTGAATTAGCACGTATCGGGCCGCTCCCACATCGGGACAGATAGGCCTAGCCTCTCCGCCACGTCGTGGGCCCGTTGTACAGCCCATAGTTGTGTTTTCAAATCCGGACTGCGTAGCGCAGCATCCCACTTGGACGATGTAACGTCTTCGTCAGGGTTGCCGTTGGTGGCTACTTTGCGCCAAATTGGCTACTTTTGGATCCTGCTTGCCAGTGGCGTAGCCAAGGGGGGTTCACACCTTCCCCCCCCCCCCCCCGAAATTTTTCAGTTTTGCTTGCGATATATGCACGCACACATACAAACGCACGCACGAACATACATAAAGTATGGTTGAACCCCCCCTCGAAAAACATTTCTGGCTACGCTACTGCTGCTGGCGACGAAAAATTTCCAGTTGGCGCTATGGCTCTTTTCTAAACTTGTGGTTTTACTCATTCAAAATGGTTTTATTCACTCATCAATAGCAAAGACTCTGTTGATAATACCGCTTCTGTTCTATTCGGCTTGAAATTCGGGGATAATATCAAATGACAGGGCTATGCGTACTTTTGGCGTGAGTTCTGGCGCATTTTCATGTCCACCCAACGGCAACCCTGGTTTTCGTCAACCCGTAACGCAGGGCACCGCCAGAGCATGTGATCTAAGCTGGCAACGTCTGAGCAAAGCACGCAGCCAGATATTTTATTTTTTTTAGGGGGGAGGGGGGAGGGAGCTTGCGAGTGTTTGTATGGGCACGCATATATACACACACAAAGTGTAATAATTTCACGGCGCGGTGGGCGGAAATGAACACCCCAAAGCTCCTATTGAACTTATCGCTTGAAATAGACGTTTTCTTCCGGTTCGGCCCAGACCACCTTGGTTCTTCCACACGTAATGACCGTAGAAAAAAATCGAAAATGGAAAGCTCGGCCCACAGTCTTGTTGCAGAAGGGTTGCGATAGAGAAGCTCTTTACCAACTCATTAGGCACGTCAGCCTCCGAGCTTTCGTGGGCAAACGCCAAGACAAATTCACGATTCGAAAAAAAGAAAGACGAGTTTAATATAGGATTTCCTGCAAGTTTACTTTCTCTTTTTTTTCAACCAGTAAGTCTTTCACAGACTACCTTTTTTTCTATCAAAATATGTTACCCCTCCTCATTTTTTTTTTCTGTCTATCGGTACTTCTCAACGACATGTTCCCCGATCAGCGTGCGTAGGATGGGGATTGACTACATGACGTTCCCGAAGTAATTTCTCAATTTTTCAAAAAACTTCGAGGTGTGGACGTCTTCACTGGAAGGAGAAAGTGTCACGTGTGAACTCACTGTTGCTCACCAAATTAACATTCGCGTTCCTAGTCGGCAGACAAAGCCACCCTCTCGGAAGTGCTTGCTGCAGACACCTGCGCCGGACTTCGCTTAATTGCCCCCCTCTAAGCTTTACGAGCCATGCATAGTGATGCTCGTTATCCTTGAGTTACAACTGTAAATATGAAATTAGACCGAGCTCCTTTGCATGCGCGGTGCATTAATTATGCACACAGCACCAGATCAGCATGTCACCGAAAACATTGGTCAAGCTTTCCAAGCTCTTGTTTCTAGATACCAGTGCAGATGAACTGGTTATGAAATGAGGATTCAGGTGGGAAACTCAAAGAAAAAAACGAGCTGGGGCCGCCAGCTTCCCGTCGTCTGGGGCAAGGTTCCGTGATGCAAGGTGGAATCATGATCCAGCTTAGCACGTCACAACGAATAACAGTGGTGGGCCTTGTGCGCAATAAAACTAAAGAGATACAGGAAGTAGAACTGTAATCACCAGGCCCGTAGCCAGGGGGGGGGGGGGGGCCTTGGGGCCCGGTCCCCCCCCCCCGAAACTCGGATGGAAGGGGGTGTTTTACCTAGGAAAAATAACAAAAATGGGCGTTTTTCAAGGCTTTCAACAAGTGCCCCCCCCCCCCCCCCCCCCGAAAAACATTCCTGGCTACGGGCCTGGTATTCACAAATTACCTTATTACGATCACATTCATGCCACTCTTACGGTGAACTGAGCTTTAGAAAGCGAGAAAATAGCGAAAAACTGAGGCATACATGTGCTAACGCCCCTTCAATTTTCTCTTAGTGATCACAGACGCATTCCGGCCGTGATTCTGCAAGAGCTATTGATCGTGGTATCATCCTCACTAGTTTTTACTGTTTTGCTTCTGCCGGTGAACGCGGCGGTAATGGCGGCGGCCAGGTGTAGTTTTACCCAAGCGACATGGGCGTCGTTTATACTAGTGAGCTTCGTAGTGACTCAGCGTCGGATTTCACACGGATTCAGCCGCTGTCCTGGAGAGAACTATGGGGCTTCGATGCTTTTGATCACATGGTATATTTCTCCTCAATGGCACCATTCTACCTGCTCTTCAGATGCCTACTGCATTCTACGGGCGCATTGAGCGGCCCTGCATGGCCCTGCATGGCCCTGCCTGCCCTTACTGATCTGCCTGCCTCTATCGCCTCTCCTCGCTGCACGGAGCCTCCACTACAGTCCTCTCAAAGGAAATCGTCATTAATAAAAACACAAAGTGAAATACGCTTCTACATAAACAGTATTCGGCAAGTGGACGCCTCGCACGCTGTCGACAGAAACGAGGCTTCGCTTTCCGTCAGTTGCTGCCGGACATCGTACGCAGGAAGAGCCGCCGCGAGATCACGCGGATCATTTCAGACTCTCCGAAATGCAATCCTGCTTCCATGGCGAGATCTTAGCTGCGAGGTTCGAAGTCTGCAGCCACATCCATCGTGGCAATTACGAATGCGGCGGCCATGCAGCGGCCATCTGCTCGTGGGGATGTATCGGGGTGCCTTGTAATTCGCTGAGAGAAATGCGATTCGTGACGACATCGCTTCAGCACCGAATCTGGGGGAGAGAAATTGAGTAAGAGATATTTGGTCTTTGCTTGCGAATATCTCCACTGATAAGTCATCTTTTCAATTCCAAACAAAACTGCACGCGTCCTTAATGTCCCTGTTCATTCCAGCTCAACATCATATTTCTCATTAGTGTCCCTTTAAGGTCCTTAACTGACTGCGCGTATCGGAGGCCCAAGCGGGAAATTTACACGAGAAAACATCGATACGCCCATGTTTTGCCCACTACCTTGAGAGAGAAGGCGGACAAAGAACATCGACTTCACTGTCGTCTTCAACGACGCGGTAAGCTACAACGATACTTGCTCTTGATACAGCTCAAGATTTCTTGTTTGATGTTTCACGTAAGCTTGTCTGGTGGCTTCATGAGATGGCATCAGAGTCATCTGGCCGATACAGGCTACCGGTGAGGCACAAAACACAAGAAAAAAAGGCCGAGGGTGCTGTAAGCAATCTAGATAGAGATTCTCCCGGCAGCCGAGAAAAAAACTTCAGAAAATAATTTCGCGTAGCAGGAATTTCATAACCTGGAAACCTGGTATATACATATATGTATGTATGTATGTATATATATATATATATATATATATATATATATATATATATATATATATATATATGTGTGTGTGTGTGTGTGTGTGTGTGTGTGTGTGTGTGTGTGTGTGTGTGTGTGTGTGTGTGTGTGTGTGTGTGTGTGTGTG
>JALIZH010014569.1:0-55083 GCA_030522465.1 Rhipicephalus appendiculatus
AAAAATATCAGAACGAGCGCCACTTGACAGTAAACCATATGCCATTGGTTTCATTCAGTGATGGTTAAATGCCATTTTTTAGGGGCGAAGCTCCTCAGGGTGTGGGTCGTTCCCTTCTCCGTACACAGCATGTAGCCACCTCTAGTTTATGAATTGCTCAATAGATGGCGTTGTGTGCATATGTTCTTGGAAATAATATTGCCACGCGTGTTAGTTTGAAGTACTTTGTTTAACCCCGCAAAGACTGTGAGCAACGCTTGGCGCAGATCGCGCCTCAGTGTTCGAGAAGCTTCACGTTTGTAG
Organism: Rhipicephalus appendiculatus; assembly: GCA_030522465.1. Classification (NCBI taxonomy): domain Eukaryota; kingdom Metazoa; phylum Arthropoda; class Arachnida; order Ixodida; family Ixodidae; genus Rhipicephalus; species Rhipicephalus appendiculatus. The sequence continues at coordinate 304 of JALIZH010014569.1, forward strand.
TAGATCGTTTTCTTAACATTGCGCACAGCACGCGAACACTCAAGATTATTCCAGAGCTTGTGCGACGACCAGTGATAAGCCCTAGAATGTTCGACGCGTGATGTATAAAAGCCGGCGCGCTCCAACGATGATCAGTTAATCGACGGCCGACGCTCTGTTCGCCGCTATCAGTGCCAGTGTGTATTGCTGTAATCTGACTTTCCGTTTACCGGGCCACAAGTTCGGCCCAAATAAACAGTTTCCTTTTGAACCTACCAACTGCTGCCTTCGTCGACGTCACGACCACGTGACATCTGGTACCCAGCACCTCCACCAGATGTCACGTGGTCGTGACGTGGTACGCGGTGGTCCGGCGGTGGCTTGTGTGGCTGTATCCCAAGATCGCCTGAGTTAGGTCCTCATTACTGACAGAGGTACGGCCTTTACCGCGGACCTAACTCAGGCGATCTTGGGATACAGCCACACAAGCCACCGCCGGACCACCGCGTACCACCCACAGACCAACAGCCTCACCGAGCGTCTAAATAAGACCATTGCCGACATGCTGGCCATGTACGTCGACGTCGAACACAAGACGTGGGACGCCATCCTTCCGTATGTGACCTTCGCGTACAACACGGCCGTACAAGAAACGACGCAGTTGACGCCATACTAGTTGGTCTACGGACGGAGCCCGGGCAACGACGCTCGACGCCATGTTACCAAACGTGACCGACGAGGAAAACATCGACGTGACCACCTACCTACAGCGCGCCGAAGAAGCACGACAGCTCGCCCGCCTACGGATCAAAAATGCCCCCACCTCCCCGAAGGGAATCGTGAGGAAATGCGAATGCATTTCGCGCGCGCTTCACTCCATTTATATATGGTGGTTGTTTGTTGTGGTTCGAAGAAGGAAAAGGCGCCTAATTTCTGCAGCCCGGTCGGGAGCACGGCGCAGCGCCTTTTTTTTTTTTGATTTTTTGTCTTTTTTTCTTCTTTTTTAATTTATTTTTTTTATTTTTTTTGTTCTTTTTTCCTTTTTTTTAATTTTTTTTAATTTTTTTTTTCATATATAGCTCCGCCGAGCTCTCGCGATGCGAGCGCCCTCACGCACTTTGAAATGCATTCCCATTTAAAACTGGGTATGCGTAAAGCACGCAGCGATGGAGCGGTGTTTCCTACTGGAACATGCCAATCGCTGCTAATGTGCAATGAGAGACAGAAGACTCCGACTGGACACAGAGACTCGCAGTCCGCTTTTCGTTAACGCGCACGCTGCGAATTTTTATTGTTCAACAACGCACAGGAGAAATCTCCGACCGGTACCACCTTGGAGGTCGAGATCCATTGCCATATATACGGGGTGGCCAGTGAACGGTTGTGCAGCGCGAGCAGTCGGTTTTTTCAACCAAGAAACTCGCTAGCAGACGCTGCCTGTGTCGGCGTCGCGAGGCGAGAGAGGGGGGGAGTAGGAGAGGAGAGAGAATTGGGACGCGCATGCGCAGTGGGAGTGTGGACGCTGCGGGCAGAGATGCCTAGAGAAGAGAGGGGGGAGCGTAGGAGAGGAGAGAGAGAGGTGGGACGCGCATGCGTAGTGAGGGTGTGGTTGCCGCGGGGAGGGATGCCTAGAGGAGAGAGAGAGGGAGAGAGGAGGTTTTTTATTTTTATTTTTTTTAAAGGGTTTGCGCATGCGCAGTAAGGGTGGTCACGCCGCCCACCACCACCACCGGATTAAGCTTCGCCATAAGATACTTCACATCTAACACCTGCCGGCGCTTACCTCCTCAGCCTATCCTCCTCCTCCTCCTCCGCGGACAACGCTGGACAACGCTGGAGAACGCCGGACAACGCCGGACAACGCCGGATGCCTGACATAGCCCGACTATGAAATGCATTCGCATTTAAAACCAGCAGAGGACTGACAGTCGCCGCTACAACCTTCGACGACGCCACACGGAATACCAACCCGGTGACCGTGTATGGGTGTGGACGCCAATACGCCGACGGGGACTCAGTGAGAAGCTTCTTCGACGATACTTCGGACCGTACAGGGTACTTCGACGCCTCGGCGCACTCGACTACCAGGTTGTCCCTGACGGTATTACGAACTCTCAGCGGCGCCGTGCGCGACCTGAAGTCGTCCATGTCCTGCGCCTAAAGCCATATTACGCGCGTTAGTGAATCTGAGGACTGTACTTTTGCTTCATTATTGTACTTTTTTGCTTGTGCTTATTGTTTATTGCACTTTCTTTATTGCTGTTATTTATTGTTGCATACATTGCGCCCCCCACCCGTGTTCTGTTTTAAGCATCGGGACGATGCTTTTTCAGAGGGGGGGCATTGCCACGCGTGTTAGTTTGAAGTACTTTGTTTAACCCCGCAAAGACTGTGAGCAACGCTTGGCGCAGATCGCTCCTCAGTGTTCGAGAAGCTTCACGTTTGTAGTAGATCGTTTTCTTAACATTGCGCACAGCACGCGAACACTCAAGATTATTCCAGAGCTTGTGCGACGACCAGTGATAAGCCTATAGTCGGTGACAACCTAAGAATAAATATAAGCTCCGCCCTCGAGGCCGCATTGCTCACATTTTGCATGCCTCCGCGCTACAAACGAAGTAGTTCCTAAACAATGGCATTAATTTTCACGCATATAAACCTTATTTTTCAATACTGCACTGATATTTGAAATAAAGAAAGCAAAGCTAGATGAAAAAAATTGTGAACGCACGGCGTTCGGCGTCAGCTTAACAATATATATGTTGTTTAAATCGCACCCTCCGCCGCGGTCATCTCGGAGTCTGCGAAAAAGTAATGTGCGTCTCAAAGGCGACGTTTCTGCGCAGCGCCTATTATGATATTAAAACAAAGAATGCCACATTTTATGTATCAATTAATATAAAGGAACCATTTCTTTACGGTTTCTCAAAACGACACAGGGACATTAATAAATTTTAATAAGGTCGCTCGCAATTTTTTTTTCTTTTTACGAAAATTTCGCCGCCAGTTTTCTTCATTGTCTGCAGTAACTATGGCAACAACGACTCAAAGCGAGGAATAACGAAGTGTTCTGAGATTGCCTTCGCGAATTTCGATTCTTGTGTTGCCGTGAATACCATATTTGCGTCTGGAGTTGCCGTGGTTGTCGTCGTGTTTGAGGTGAACGACAAGGCTTTATTTGACGTCGCTTCAGCGAAATAAAAGCGCGTGGCGCTCATGGTGCTTAACTGTGTGGGTCATTGGATACGTTGCCGTTAAGTTCACGCCAAGGTGGTGTACACGGCAGAAGTGGCAGTGACTAAAAGATTTATGTGAGACTGTTTCTGGCCTCGACAACTTGTACTGGCGCTGCCACGACTCCTTCAGCCCTTGAACGTTCAACTTTTTCATTTATTTATTATTTATTTATTACATACCTGCAACCTGCATCGCCCCAGAGGGCATTACAGCAGGGGGCCCAGTTTTACCTTCTATGCATATGTGTCTCTGCGCAAAGCTGTCTGTATATATATATATATATATATATATATATATATATATATATATATATATATATATATATATATATTGCGAAGAGGCTGTCTTCGATTGCCGTGAGACAAACAGGAAAAGGAGATACGCTTATAAAAGATACCGTTTATTTTTTATTTGCCAACGTGTCAATCGGAGACCGATCTTTAATCGAGGCAAAATTTAAGAAGCTTCGATGCCCTTTTTTAGCAGAGTCCTCCAAGCAGGGAGAGAGAGAAAGAAGGAGAACACAGAAAATAAAAATAGAAAATGCAAAAATGAAAAATTGAGTAGCCAAAAGACCATACAAAAAAAAGACGTGCATCACAAGAAGGGCAAGCATTTAAAAGAAACTACGGACTATAAGCTTCACGAGAGTCCACAGCAGTTTAAGATAAACAAATTATCACTGATTAATATATGCACACAATACACACAAAATACAGAAAACGCAAGTTAGACAAAAGCAGAATTCTAATGTGATATCGTGAAGTATGATGCAACGCCATCATAAACAAAAGCTATTTTTTTTTCACTCAATGATAGTTTTGGCGGTGTTACTTCAGTTGCGATCGCGATCTATGCAATCGAAAGTTCCTCCGTCACAGCGATATTATATAACGCGCATCATTTCGCTCTTCGTAGACAACGATTACCTCGCACGGCGTTTTTCATGCAAGGCGTTCGTGCATCGAGCGTGAGAAGACTTACGCGACGGGCACTTCAACCTAGCACCTCATTCTGGGCTGGGGGCACACATCACATAATCACACATGCACCGGATGACCACAATTATCTCCTTATATAATGCACACACCACAGCATGTTCTCCACACCTGGTTTGTTTACTTTCGCACTGTGTTGCGCTAACGGGTTATGATGGTCGGTCTTTCTCTTTCGCTTCGTGCGCACATACTCCATGCATAGAGACGCACAGCACCGTGCAATAGATGACCAAGATTCCCGCGTGGGGAGCTCGAAGTAACACACGCGCGCACATGTGGCAACGCTAATGCTATGGCTTTTGCAGACGGTAATCGAGCACAGACGCGGACATTCCGACTCACAGCACACGAGTGAACGCGACAATCGTCATTATGGTGACGCTCAGGCGATATGCTTGGTGCATCCGAGCGATGGAAGGAACACACACCGTGATGCAACTTGACACTGCCGAAACGACGGAACGCGATAGAGCGTCCGAGCTGCTAGCGGCCGCTTCGGTGCACTTCAAACGCGGCGCAGTCACACGCTTCTACTGCATCGAATGACGACCGGCGACGATGATGCTGCGTACGAGCGGATAACACTAGGAAAGAGCTTCTTCTGGAAGAAAAACACCACAGAAAATTCGAATCAACGGCTCTCGGTCTCGGTGCTGCGGTATCTCGCCTCTCGTCGCGGACGGCGCCATGTTGCACTTTTCATTGGTTCGTCTTAACCGTTACGTCATCATAAAGAGCGGCCGTAGTTGGACGCGCATGATACAAGTGGACAGCGGTACAGTTTACTTTTTTATTCTTAGCTTGTCACCGACTATAGAATGTTCGACGCGTGATGTATAAAATCCGGCGCGCTCCAACGATGATCAGTTAATCGACGGCCGACGCTCTGTTCGCCGCTATCAGTGCCAGTGTGTATTGCTGTAATCTGACTTTCCGTTTACCGGCCACAAGTTCGGCCCAAATAAACAGTTTCCTTTTGAACCTACCGACTGCTGCCTTCGTCGACGTCACGACCACGTGACAATATCACTAGATGGCGTTAGTGGTTTTTCGTATACGTTGATGATTAAAGATGATAGATGGCGCTGTTAAAAAAAGAAAAGGGGTCGGGCTTTCTCTTTCGCTCGCAGTCGCGAAACCAGGGCAGCCGGTATCTGCGGAGCATGCGGCGGCTCCGGTACTCACGGCGGCACAACCCATAGCCAAGGACGCGTAGCTTTCACAACTCACACCAGCGTTCTGTGGCGATGCATGCGGAGGCGAGGCGTTGCGTCGAGCACTGGTGTGGACTTGGGCATCTGAGTAGGTGGCATCGTCTTCATCTGTCGTGGAACGCGAACTGGCGTTGTCGCTGAGGCTGGGAGCGCCCGGAACACAAGTCGGCGATGCTCGTGCCCAGCTCACGATCGAACACCCAGGATCATGCAAAGACGTGACACGTGTTGTCACGTCTTTGCATGATCGAGAGGGCAATGTACGGGAGGATTCACGGTTACCCGAATGATCCCTCCGAGCTTCGCCCACTCACCATCATTCACTTCATGGATATGCTGTGATTTTTTAAGTATTTGCATATCCTTACGTGAAACACCCTGTGCATTTATTCACAGACATTTTTTATAGCGGAATTGCCTTGTTATTTGACTTAGTTATATTCGCTTTCCTTTATTTAGGGCCCAGTAAAGTCCTTTTTTCTTGTGTTATAAAAAAGCAGATAAGCAGGCTAGAAGTTTCAATAGTGTGAATAGCAGCGATATCCTGCGTTGCTTTTTGCCACGTAAAATACATCTGGGAAGCTTCTGGGCGAAGTTCTGTCGGAGAGGAAATGGTAAAAGATTGCACGTTAGTGAATATGCTGCTAACGAACACTTCACGCAATGTAGAACGTGAAAATGTACTCAGAGAACAGTGAGCGCTGACACTGTAATTATCGTCCTCACATGATGCTTCACAAAAAATATCGCTACCATTGTTGTCGCTGCTCTACACCTGTAGGGCGATGCGGTACTACGAAAACGTTAATACGCTTACGGACAAGGTAAGACTCTGCACCGGTATTTGTGCCATCATGCGGAGGCTTCTTATTGCAGTTCTTGCAATTAGACGGCAACCCGCTTGCTGGTCGCCAAGTAGAGCAGCGACACCCGTCAAATACAAAAGTGTCAAGTAAACATGTGCCTATAACTTGTGTCGGAATGAAACTAAAATACATTAAGCAAGAAAAACATAACTTTCGGGATTCTAACAAATATTTCATTAAAATAAACAAAATAAACAGAGTTGGTCGCAGTTAAGACATTTTCAAGCCAACACTTCTGTACATAGGTATTTGCAGCGTCATTATATAGATCTATAATAGCAAATTTACAAATGTGTCGAAGTATCTGAAGATACAATTTGGAAGTATCGTATCGGATACATTCATTCCGGAAGTATCTTGTATCTGTATCACCAATACTTCTGCCCGAGTATCTTGTGTCGTATCGCGATACAATTACAAAGTATCTTTGCCCAGCCCTGCCTGATTTCATGAGCCGTGGTAGGCGGGTATGTGCCACAAGTGACTGCGGGAAGGGGTTTCTTATCTATGTGACAAGAATCTCTGACATTTATTTGTAGACCTCATAGAAGTGTTCGTCATACACTGATGTCCGGCCTAGCTTACTTTGGTGTACACCAATTAAGGGGACGAGCACGAGACCGCCCAGAAGTAGGCGGCTTAACATAGATAGATAGATAGATAGATAGATAGATAGATAGATAGATAGATAGATAGATAGATAGATAGATAGATAGATAGATAGATAGATAGATAGATAGTGCTAAACTGCCTTTGGGTGGCTGAAGACATGCTTGGTATTTAAAAATCAGGATCCCAGCAGGAATCGAACCCAGGCATTCTGCGTGGCAGTCAAGTATTCTATACCAAAGAGGCACGCCAAGTCTCGAAACGTCTTTGGGAAAAGATCCTTTGGAGGCGTCATATCGGTACAATGTCAACTGTGGTTGCAGGCTATCTAATTTTATAACAAGGTAATAAACATTGCACATGAACTCCTACGATCCAGGCGTCATGGCGGGTTAATGTCAGTGGTGGTTCCTGTGTTGCATCCACTGTTATAAGAGTGTAATAAAAATTTCATGTTTTTTACGTGCTGCTATGACTCAGTAAGCTATATTCAACCATTCCTGGACCCCGGAAGAATACGCCAGCTAATGATATTCACACCATTTCACATAGTTTCGATGAGACCGACACATGTGCTCTAATGTAGGTGCCGGCGTGGCGTCGGACATTAAGTTACTCTTCACTCACCAGCTTAGTCGGCGTGTCAGATAGGCCCATTATATATCCATTTTCAAAAACTTGTCGATTCACCTCGTAACGCTTGTCTCAAAGCGAAAGAAAAATGCAGCATAGACAGCTGTTCACTGACTGCTCCGCATGAAACCGATTCCCAGAATGGGCGGGATCTAATGAACTGTCCGCAAAGAGAAGTTTATGCTACAGTGCAACAAATGATTTTACTGGAAATGCTGTTATCAGATCACAACGGCAGTGGCATTGGGGTTGTTTTCCGTCGCCGCTGGTGTCCGTAACCGCTATCGCACTAAATAAGAAAAAAAATGAAACGAGGAAAAAAACTAGGACCATCGGCCTCTCTTATTGACTATCATCATCAACCAACCATTAGTATCTCTGACAGCGGGTGAGGTTCCGTGGCCTCAACCCCGCTTTTCAAGATGAAGCGATGGCGTCAACCTGGGTGAAGATACCATCGGTGGTGGCTGCTGTTTTTCGCTGCCACCCTCCAGCTACGTTGCCATAGGTAAGCAGCCACTCTGTACTCTCGTCCATGGCTCTAGTGAAAGTTACGGTGTTTAAGGCCCTTACGTATTACGGCGTAAGCTGTTTTGAGATCACCACAGCCGATTTTGGCGCCATAATTTACACCGCCGCCAACGCTGGTGTCCGTAACCACTATCGCAAGAAATATATAAAAAAAATGTAATTAGAAAAGAAATCCAGTTGTGGATTGAATTGAACGCGGGCCGTCTGCGTGGCAGTCGAGTATTTTACCATAGAGCACGCTGGTGCTTCAAAATCCTTCGCAAAACACCCTATACAGGTGTCATGTCGGGCAACGAACCGTGTTAACATATGTAATCCATTTAGGAGAGTTATGAGGTGGGCTAGATGGTGTTGATGCATTTTTAAAAAAGTGCTTTGTGAACAGAGACACGGGGCGAAAAAAAACAGTACAGGACGAAACGTAGCGCTCCTTTCGCCATGTACTGTTTTTATTCACCCCGTGGTTGTGTTGACAGAGTGCTTTTTTATAATGTATGTAATACAGTGTCGTAGATGAGCAAAATAACAACCAGGCGTCACACAATGGACCTTTCCAGAAATCGCAGCGCCGCGCCTTCCCCTGGTGGTTCGGCGCTGGGGCATTATGGGAGAGCGGAGCGCCGGGCGGGCAGAGCAGACGCTTTCCCGCTTTCGCCTGCTTTCGTCGCGCGCCGTGAAAGGTTTTGGATGGTGTAAGGTGCTGCTGTTGTGAAGAAATGGCTACTTCTGAGCGCTCCGACTTCCATGCATGCAAACTAGACTGTGTCGTTCGCCCCAAATAGCCAGAATCATCACTGAACATGCTGAAGAAGAAGGAAAGCGGCGGACAAACCTGTTCTGTGCTTGGATGTGATAACACGCGAAAGACACCGGATGTTTCGTTTCATTGTTCGGTGATACTTGAGGACTTGAACTTTTGTGATGCTGCAGCGAAGTTTGACCTATGTTAAGATGCTTGTGTTCTCATTCACTGTGATTACAGGGCTGGGACTTTACACGTGAAGCATGCCGTGTAACTACGCGAATTTATAAAGGTGAAAGCTTAGATGCCCTGCTAAATACTCACCGCGTCTCTTATGCATTCGCCGAAGAAGACTCGAAGGCGAAAGCCATCTTCTTTTTCTTCTTAGTTGATATAATAAACCTACTACGCCAGTCCATGAGTGTCAGCAGGATTTTGTCTTGTGTGCTAACCCGTCTTGCATCGTGGCTGGGGGGAGGGGGAGAGCACTGGTGTAGCTTGTGTAGGCGGCAAGTGCTGGTGTGACTTGAGGGGGGGGCAAGTGCCGGTTTTGCACCCCCCTGCCGACGCCCATGCCCACCACCATTCCACCACCCTTCGAAAGCTTGCTGCACCTAACGAGGTTTTGCACTGCCTCCAAGATCGTAGATATACCTGATGATTCTGCATTGCCTCCGTGATAAGACCACCTTTGACCAAGCTAGGATGTTATGTGATGACGTGATCACGTGAAGTCACGTGACGTCTTAATGACGTCACAATTTTTGGCGATCTTTGACGTCATATATGGTGTTGTCATCACGTGATGACGAATTTTCGCATCACTCGACGCTGCCGACGCGGGACGCCGACGGAGAAATTTCACGTTTGATGAGGCATCTAAAGTTTTCGCCTCAAACACAAAAATTGACCGTCGGTGGCTTTGACGTCCCGGGACGGCGTTGTCAACAAGAGTGATGCAAGAATCACCGCGTGATGACGTCGCCATATGACGTCGTCGTGACATCACAGATCATCAGAATGTGTGAGGTCATCATGAAGTTTCATGATCACGTCATCACACGCCATCGTCGCTTTGCACTGCCTCCGTGATTGGTGGGCCGATCACGGAGGCCAAGCAAAACCAGGTAAGGTGCTGAAAGTTTGGAATGCTTCCGGTCATAGAACCAGTGCAAAACCACTTTAGGTGCAGTAAACTTTCGCAAGGGTGCGGGAAGGACCAATACATCGACTGAAGAAAACGAAGACAGCTTTCGCCTTCAAGTCGTCTCGAGCGGATGCATAAGAAACCCTGCAAATTTTTTATTGCACTCTTACGTAGTCTTTATTTTGCTGTTTGCTGCTTGATTATGTTGAATGGGATTAGCTTGTTATTCACCATAAACCTAGAGGCGTCACCTATCTTGGCTTCACGCATCTCATTTTTTGGTTCCATGTATCAAGGCAAAGAGTGATAGTTGTAGTTTAAGCACGCAGATACTGAGTGCTTATTAGCATCATGAGAATGCTCATGCTACAGACTTTTTCCTTATGAATACGCCTGTGGCAAGTCCTTCAGTTGTTTTGTCCATTGCCCTTTTGGCAAAGGCGACAGGGACAGCTGTATGTTTTTCGACAGCCGAGGGGCATCTGCATCCAAACGACAAATCACTAAATTAACGTAATCATAAACTGTAATGAAACAAGGGAGCTCAAACAGTAAAATGCAATATTGTGTAAATTATGCACACGAACGCTCATTCTGTTATATATTCCTTAACATTGTTAACTCGGGAGTCACGACCTTTTGCGCAACCAGGTCCAAAATTCTTGAGTTAATTTCCAACTTATGGTAGAGAAAACAGGCACGACACAGAGACAGCATGCTTTACGTTGTTCGAAAACAAATACAGGGAAGTCAAATGTGCAGAATATTCTCGCTTCATGCAGTGCGACACTGTGCCGTGATTACGCGATCTCCACACCCGACAGCACTCACTTGATGTCTGCTCTGTGGGCGTGTCGGTAGCTGGTTTTTGGTACTCTCAGCGTCGCAAGTGCAAGGTTTCTAACACGCCGCTTTCAGTGCCAATGTGCATTGCATTAGCCTGACTTTCAGCTTTATCGCCACAAGTTCGGCCAAATAAAAAGTTCCTTCATTTTCACGCCGACTGTTGCCTTCGTCGACGTCACGACCACGTGACATCTGGTGGAGGTGCTGCTTAGTCCATGATCCGGACCTACCGCGAAGCGCTGACCCAAACTAAACCCGCGAAGAAGCTGACGCTAAGGAGAACCCGGAATCTCGAGGTAGCCGTAGGCAGAAGGGACTTCAGACAGTGTACGGGCTACTTCCCGAGACAACCAGGCAGCCCAAGACCACGACAGCGACCGCAGATACGATGGCAGCCCCTGTACCGCCCACAACGGTCGTCATGAACCAACCCCGAGAGCCGCCGACTTTCCGCGGTTCACCATGCAAAGATCCAGAAAGCTGGCTGGAGGAATACGAGCGGGTCGCCACGTTCAACCACTGGGACTCCGACGAGAAGCTGCGCCGGGCCTACTTTTACCTAGAAGACTCAGCAAGGACTTGGTTCGAGAACCGGGAGTCTGCCCTTCAAACCAGGGATCTCTTCCGCGGCACATTCCTGGATACGTGCAGGAGGATCGCCCGCTAAGAAAGGGCCGCTTCTTTGCTGGAGACGCGGGCACAACTTTCAAACGAGAACGTCGCGACCTTTGTCGAAGAAATGATCCGGCTGTTCCGCCACACTTACGCGGACAAGCCTAAGGAGAAGAAAGTTTGTTTCCTCATGCGAGAAGTCAAACAGGAGCTCTTAGCGGGATTGATAAGAAACCCACCGAAGACCGATCAGGAATTCCTCTCGGAAGCGACTACGATCGAAAAGACGCTAGAAATGCGCACACGGCAATTCGATCGCCGGTCGACGCCAGGCTACGGAGACATTCAATCGCTATGCTCAGACGACCTGCTCGAGACCATAAGAGCCGTGGTGCGAGACCTTCGCCGAATGATGTCGTCGTGCCAGCCACAGGTTTCCTCCATCGCAGACATCGTCAGAGAGGAAATCCAGCAATCGCTCGGCATCCCTGAGGCAACGCATCCGCAACCCCAAGCCATCAGCTACTCTGCTGCTGTCCGCCGTCCCGTTCCCCCCTCCTCGCCCCCCGTCAAGAAGCCACTCCGCCGCAGTTCCGCCGCCAGACGCCACTACCGCCACCACCAACGTCATGCCGCCCACCAGCCGGCCAGCGATACACGCCGAGGAAGACCGACGTTTGGCGTGCACCCGACCACCGCCCACTATGTTATCACTGCGGAGAAGCCGGCCACACGTATCGCCGCTGCCAATACCGTGAGATGGGACTGCCTGGCTTCGCCGTGAACGCACCGCGTCCGCAGCGAGGTGAACGACCACGGCACATCGCGACTACCTGGCAGGAGCGCAATGTCCTTCTCGATCACCGTCGCCAGGCCGCTACACCTCATCGCACCGCCGGCAGTACACCGGCCCAAACCGGGGCCGGTCGCCTAGCCCCTATCCGGGAAACTAAGGGCAACAACCGATGGAGGTGAGGTTCCTCTACGACGAAATGCCGAAGATTCTCCGCGGCCGCCGACGACGACAACGCGACGAAACCTGCAGAACACGACGCGAAGCAAACGAAGCCCCGCTGACAAAACGTCGTGGCCCGACGAAGACGTGACGACACAACATGGAAGCAGAGCAACATTTCAACGCAGCCGTGATCCGACGCCGCGACCCAACCGGCAACGCACGACGACGAACCAGCGACCTCGACGTAATATTCGACGGCCACGACGTCACCGCTCTCGTCGACACTGGAGCCGACTATTCCATTGTCAGTGGGCCTTTCGCGACGAAGTTGAGGAAAGTGAAAACTGCTTGGCAAGGCCTTGAAATCCGGGACCGCTGAGGGTCATCTTATAACGCCGGCCGGTGTTGCACAGCAAGAGTCACCATCAATAACAGGACTTATACCGCCAGCTTTCTAATTCTGCAGCACTGCTCCAGGGATGTGATACTGGGGATGGACTTCCTAAGTCAACACGGCGCCGTCATCGACCTGAGGTCTGAGTCAATAACACTGACTTCAGAAAAAGCGTTGCCGTCCTTCGATGTCATAGAAGAGCAGGTCACCGTTCCGACTCTCTCCAGTGTCGTCATTTCCGTCGGAACCTAAATACCCCCTAACCTTGAAGGCGTAGTCAAGGGCGATCAGCACCTGCTTGTGAACCGTCTGATTTGCGTCGCAAGAGCCATCGCCGAGTTGCGCGACGGCAAAGCAAAGGTACTGCTGACAAACTTCAGCCACGAATATAGGCACCTTAACATTGGTACGACGGTCGCCTACATCGAGAAATTCGTGGACACCAGCAATGATTTCGCCATCTCCGATACTGCCGAACATCCTTCGACGAATCGAGGTCCCGAAACAGATTTCGAAACAGATCGACGAAATGCTACGCGACGACATAATCCAGCCGTCCAAGAGTCCCTGGCGTCTCCCGTGGTGTTGGTGAAGAAGAAGGACGGGACGCTACGTTTCTGTGTCGACTATCGTCGCCTGAAGAAGATCACGAAGAAGGACGTGTACCCCCTCCCGTGGATAGACGACGCTCTGGATCGACTCCACAACGCGAACTACTTTTCTTCGATGGACCTCAAGACAGGCTACTGGCAAATCGAAGTCGACGAGAGAGACCAAGAAAAAAAAATCACAGCATATCCACGGAAAGTGAATGATGATGAGTGGGCGAAGCTGCGGAGGTTCATCGGTAAACCGTGAATCTTCCGTGAATTCTGCCCAGTACATCATCACCGACGTGAGATCGGCCGCGTTAATACTAAAGGGTTGATGAGAGTTATGGTGACTGAGGCAATCATGGTTACACCGTGAAATCTTCAGTGGTTTCGCCCACCAGTAATCAAAGCGATAGCGTGTGTGAAATTTTATTGAAACTTCAACGACCGGTCGTCGTCCATGGTCCGCCAAGCAGCACGATCCGGCAAGCGCACTCGTACGGCGATCCGGGGAATGAGAGATCCCCGCGTATTCGGAGATCAGCTGCACCGCCAACGCCATCTAGCGTACCTTCACCCACCGCCATATTGTACGCATGTCTATGGGACAGCGCCCTCTCGGAAACGAGACGAGAACTGGAGGTGACGACACCATATCCACGGAGTGAATGATGATGAGTCGGCGAAGCTTCGGAGGTTCGTCGGTAAACCGGTAATCTTCCGCGAACTCTGCGCAGTACATCATCAACGACGTGAGATCGGGCGCGTTTATACTAAAGGGTCAATGAGTCATGGCGACTTGCAGCTCACTTTAATTTTACAGGTACGCTGTGAATTTTTTTATTGTTTAATCACGCACAGGAGACATCTCACACAGGCATTACCTTGTAGGTCGAAATCCAGTGCCTACTGGCTACTCAGGATGCATGGACAACCGAGAACCGCCCAGGTGATGCCATAAGGAGCTTCGCCCCTAAAAAAATCGCAGCATATCCACAGAGTGAATGATGATGAGTGGGCGAAGCTCTGGAGGTTCATCGGTAAACCGTGAATCTTCCGTGAATTTTCGTCCAGTACACCATCAAAGACGTGACAAACACTGTGTATATATACAAGAAATTGTATTTATTCGTAAATGGTAGCTAGACGTGGCATCCGGTCCCCCCTTCATTATAACGGCTTTATGGTCGGTGAAGTGGAGGGATAGGGGTTCTTATATGGCTCCGTAGAGGATTCCTAAAGGGGAGAGAGGGGGTGAGCGTAGGAGAGGAGAGCACGCACATCCCCTGTGGGGATGTGGAACGCGGACGCCCTTCCGTAGAGTAGAGGATTCCTAGAGGAGAGAAAGGGGGCGAGCGTAGGAGAGGAGAGAGAGGGGACGCGCGCGCCGCTCTGTACAGTAGAGGATTCCTGAAGGAGAGAAAGGGGGTGAGCGTTGGAGAGGAGAGAGAGGGGGGAGGGGACACGCATGCTCTGGAGGGGTGTAGGACAAGGGCGCCGCCACGTACAGTGGTCGCCTCCGACTTTTCGAGGCTCACATTGAGACGGCTACTACTACGCTGCCACCCCGACGACCGTGTGCCCAGGATGGAAGCACCGACCCGGCTGCCTGACCGGGGTCTCACCAGGAGGGAGAGGTTCCTGCTACTGCTTCTACGCGTCGGCTGCTCCTGGCCTGCGGCCTGGAGTCATCGGCTTGGCAGAGCCTCGTACCCTGCGTGCGGGGCGGACGAAACCATTGAGCACCTGTTGTGTGTATGCCCCGCGCTTCAACCACAACCAGCCACCTTGCTCGCCACACCCCGTCCCCAGGGTCTACCCGCGGCTCCACAGAGGGACCTCCTCTTCCCTGCACGGCACCATACCCAGGTCTTGAAGGCGGTTCTTCGCTTCCTTGAGGGCACTGGACTGGACAACCGGCTATAATAGCTGCCGGCCGCGTCCTCGGTCATGGACGCCATTTCTCTCTTCTTCTCCTCTCTTTCCCACATCTTTAATGCTCTCTCCCCATACCCCTACAGGCGCGGAGCCGTGCTCCCAACTAGGGCTGCAGAAATTGCGTCTCTTCCTTTCCCACTCTCTCCTCCTCCTCCTGGAGCCAACCTGGGCGACAGACACCACCTGACTAGCCATTGCTAAGCTGCCCCTCTATGCTCTCGGCCATGACTCTAGTGACTGTAGTGGTGGTGGACGGCCTTATTGTAATACAGTGTTCTGCTTGACATAGATGGCCACACCGCCTGCGAGACGCTCTGCTTCCTCGGTGCACACGATGGGAACTAGAGGTGGTCTGGAACGCGTTTATTCTT
Source organism: Rhipicephalus appendiculatus (assembly GCA_030522465.1). NCBI lineage: Eukaryota > Metazoa > Arthropoda > Arachnida > Ixodida > Ixodidae > Rhipicephalus > Rhipicephalus appendiculatus. Next base: position 15,972 of record JALIZH010014569.1, read on the forward strand.
CATGGCCATCATCGTCATCATCATCATTATCACGAGATACTGCCAATTACGCCGGACGCAGGACAAGGTTAGACTAAGAGGAGCTTCGCCCCTAAAAATCACAGCATATCCACGGAGTGAATGATGATGAGTGGGCGAAGCTCCGGAGGTTCATCGGTAAACCGTGAATATTCCGTGAATTTCCGTCCAGTACATCATCAAAGACGTCACAAACACTGTGTATATATATACAAGAAATTTTATTATTGGGATAGCAATTATATGGACATTCTCGACGGGTTTTTGCCGTTGCCGTCGCCGTCATGTCGCGTATGAAGTCCAAGTTGATAAGAACACCCTGCGCATCGTACGTTCTACCAGCGGGTAATAGCGGGCGAGCGGGAGCGGTGAACGCGGCTGAAGCGGCGATCAAACGAGCCGGCATCTCCGTCGCTCCGAGGCTTATCCGATAAGATCCCCCCCCCAACTGTTCAACCGGCCCCGCCCGTCGTTCGCGAGCGTGAAAAGACGCGAGGGGGGGGGGTCCCTCGAGCGACCTTCGATTTTACGACCGCGGTCGTCGCGGGCGCGCGCGTTATCTCCCCATCTCGGCAGCCGACAGCGGGCGGCCGGTGTACCCTTCCACGTGCTGCGCTCTCAACGCGAAGAGAACGTGGTGTGCAGAGTGTCCCTGGAGCGGCCGTATTCTCTTAAACAAGCGTTTTCTAGAGTTGCGTGAGATCGGATCCAAAAGAGTTAGCTGCCAGCCTCACTTCATATAACATTACAATTTGTTACTATCGCATTCATTGCTTCACCCTTGCGGTGAAACTGTGACTTTTTATTATATGTTGCTTTCTAATTCTTCCCTTTGTTTCTCTATCTATCGCTATTTATCGCCAACTCTATCTCTTCTTTTTTTGTGTGTATGTATGTCCCTCCTAGGGGGGAAGGGACGCGCATGCTCTGGAGGGGTGTAGGATGCGGGCGCCGCTCCGTACAGTAGAGGATTCCTAGAGGAGAGAAAGGGGGGTGAGCGTTGGGGAGGAGAGACAGAGGGGGAGGGGAAGCGCATGCACTCTGGGGTTGTGGGACGCGGGAAGGAGGGATGGACTAAGCCCCCCGCAAGCACATCCAAGCATGATCAAGCAATGGAGTCAACCTGGGCGACAGACACCACCCGCCTAGCCATTGCTAAGCTGCCCCTCTATGCTCTCGGCCGTGACTCTAGTCACTGTAGTGGTAGTTGACGGCCTTATTGTACTACAATGTTCTGCTTGACATAGATGGCCACACCGCCCGCGGGACGCTCTGCTTCCTCGGTGCATACGATGGGAACTAGAGGTGGTCTGGAACGCGCTTATTCTTCATGGTCATCATCGTCATCGTCATCGTTATCACGCGTAATGGGTACATCCCGCTATACGGTGGCTACGATGGACGGCGCCGGACTAGCCTACGCCCTAAGGAGCTTCGCCCCTAAAAACTGCTTTCAAAACTCCGGACGGCCTGTTCGAGTTCAAGGTAATGCCTTTTGGTCTTTGCTCGGCCCCCGCGACCTTCCAACGCGTTATGGATACCGTACTGGCCGGCTTGAAGTGGCTGACTTGCCTTGTGTACTTAGACGACGTCGTTGTGTTTTCATCGAACTTCGACGAACACCTGCGGCGCCTTGAAGTTGTACTTCAAGCAATCAAGACCTCCGGACTTACCCTGAAGCCTCAAAAGTGCCGCTTCCGCTACGAGGAACTCTTGTTCTTGGGCCACGTGATGAGCAAGTCCGGAGTACGCCCTGACCCTCAGAAGACAGACACCATCGCTACGTTACCCGCCACCTGCCCACAAGAAGGCCGTGCGTCGATTTCTCGGCCTGTGCGCCTACTACAGGCGGTCGAGTTCAAGTGGGAAACGCCGCAGGAGGAAGCATTTCAAGAACTAAAACGACGCCTACAAACGCCTCCGTTACTTGCGCATTTCGACGAACACGCCGAAACAGATGTGCACACCGACGCAAGCAGCGTGGGACTCGGCGCCGTCTTTGTGCAGAGGACGGACGACTGGAAAGAGTCATTAGTTATGATAGCCGGTCGCTATCCAAGGCAGAGGCCAACTATTCCACAACAGAAAAGGAGTGCCTCGCCATCATCTGGGCTACGTCAAAGTTTCGCCCCAACCTCTATGGCAGGCCATTCAAAGTTGTGAGCGACCACCACGCCTTGCGTTGGCTAGCTAACTTGAAGGACCCTTCAGGTCGTCGCGCAAGATGGAGTCTAAGGCTTCAAGAATTACATCACCGTCGTTTACAAGTCCGGCCGAAAACATTGTGACGCCGACAGCTTGTCTCGCGCCCCCGTCGACCCGCCGCCGCAGGACGACCACGAGGATGACTTCTTCTTGGGAACCATAAGTACCGACGACTTCGCCGAATGATAGCGAGCTGACCCGGAACTCAGGGGCCTTACGGAGTACCTCGAAGGTAAGACAGCCATTGTTCCGAAGGCATTCAAGCGAGGACTTGCATCGTTTCTCTTGCGAAACAGCGTTCTCATAAAAAAGAATTTCTCGCCGCATCGAGCCGACAAGCTTCCCGTAGTGCCTTCAGCAATGCTTCCAATCGTCCTTTGACACGGCGCCTCAGAGGTTCTCATCACCGACAGAGGTACGGCGTTTACGGCTGACCTAACTCAGGCGATTTTGGGATACAGCCACACAAGCCACCGCCGAACCACCGCGTACCACCTACAGACCACCGGCCTGACCCAGCGCCTAAATAAGACCATCACCGACATGCTGGCCATGTACGTCGATGTCGAACACAAGACGTGGGACGCCATCCTTCCGTACGTGACCTTCGCGCACAACACAGCCGTACAAGAAACGACGCAGATTACGCCATACAAGTTGGTCTACGAACGGAGCCCGGCGACGACGCTCTACGCCATGTTACCAAACGTGACCGACGAGGAAAACACCGACGTTACCGCCTACCTATAGCGTGCCGAAGAAGCACGACAGCTCGCCCGCCTACGGATCAAGAATCAGCAGGCGACTTACAGCCGCCGCTACAATCTTCGACGACGCTTCGTAGAATACCAGCCCGGCGACCGCGTTTGGGTGTGGACGCCGATACGCCGACGTGGACTTAGTGAAAAACTTCTTCGGCGATACTTCGGGCCACACAAGGTGCTTCGACGTCTCGGTGCTCTGGACTAAGAGGTCGTCCCGGACGGCATTATGAACTCTCAACATCGCCGTGCGCGACCTGAAGTCGTCCCTGTCGTGCGCCTCAAGCCGTATTACGCGCGTTAGCGAACCTGAGGACTGCACTTGTTGCTTTATTGTTGTGCTTTCTTTCTTTATTGCTGTGATTTGTTGTTGCACTATCTATCTATCTATCTATCTATCTATCTATCTATCTATCTATCTATCTATCTATCTATCTATCTATCTATCTATCTATCTATCTATCTATCTATCTATCTATCTATTAAATGCGAAGCATTTCTTTGCGTACTGTAAGCACTTTTGCATTTCTATCTATCTATCTATCTATCTATCTATCTATCTATCTATCTATCTATCTATCTATCTATCTAGCTATCTATCGATCTATCTATCTATCTATCTATCTATCTATCTATCTGTCTATCTATCTATCTATCTAGCCGTCTACGTCTTGGTGCTCTAGTGATCGCCTCCTTAACTTGGGCTATAGCAAAATTTCTATGGGAGGGTAAGAGCTACTGACAAATATGTCTGGCTTATCATGACACGAATAACGTGAAAATCCTGCCGTATACGTGGTCAAACCCTTTCCTGCAAACACGTGATCGTATTACGTGTAAATTAGCTAGAACATGTGGTTTTATCTGCCGATTGTGGTACATACTACCTACTAAAATAAAACTCATGTTGTTTAACGCTCTGTTACTTTAACATGGTAGCTATTGCAATCTATTGTGGGGAACAACATTAAAAATAAACCTTCATAGTTTAGAAACCCTACAAAAAAAAACTATGCGACACATTGTCACCTGCTCCATTAAATGCACATACGAAAGAAATATTTGGCCCTCTCATTGTACTGTCTGTTGAACAGTTTTATCAATATAACCTTCTCTTGAAAAGCAAAAAGTATTTCCGGTGTAACAATGCCACTTTTTATAAACCTGTGCAACCAAGTTGAATTAATGGAAGTATTATACGAATTCAGAAAACGAAACCAATGGGTTTTACCTTTTTCATGAACTAATTACGGCTTAAACCAGTTGGCCGTACTAAGTGCCTAGGATATTAAATGTGCTATGTGCTTGCGATACTGAGTTGAACCCTATTACAGAGAATGTATGGAAATCTATTTTAATAAATAAAGGTACATTTTTATGAATCAGGTGTGCCGTTCTTGCAGTCACGTTTCCTTCTTTTCCTAGTTTCCCTTTATCTTCCTTTCGTACTCCTTCCTTTATTTTTGGTTCCTTTCCTTTCTTAGGTTCAGCTGAGCAATGTCACTAGTTTGTAATAAAACTTTTTATCACTACGCACAACATATGTAAGCGCTCGTTATCATTGTTCCCATCAATAAAATTATCTGCGTGTACATAACCTTATTTTTATTGCGATAGCAATTATATGGACAGTCTCGGCTGATTTTTACCGTCATGTCCCGTAATGAATATACATATATATATATATATATATATATATATATATATATATATATATATATATATAGTCAGGAAATGAAGAAGCGCACTTACGAAAATTGAATATTTTTTACAGGTTAACGTTTCGGCCTGTGGCACGGCCTGACGAAGGCCGCGCCACGGCCGCAACGTTAACCAGTAAAAAATATTCAATTTTCGTAAGTGCGCTCCTTCATTTCTTGGCTATATATGTGCACCGGACCCACAGAACTTTCTTTTGAATTATATATATATATATATATATATATATATATATATATATATATATATATATATATATATATATATAAGTAAAAGCCACGAAGAAAAATACAAGCGGGTAACAGTGCGGGAGCAGGGGCGACAAACGCCGCTAAAGTGGACATCAAACGAGCCGGCCCACCTGCGTCGCTCCGAGGCGTATGCGATAAGATGCCCCCCGCCTGTTCGACGAGCCGGGAATGCTCACGGAGAGGAAACGCCCCGCGCGTCTTTAACAAGCGCGGAAAGACGCGAGGGGGGGGGGGGGGGGGGTCTCATGCAGCCACTGCGACCTTTGGTTTTACGAGCGCGGTCGTCGCTGGCGCACTCGTTATCTCGCAATCTCAGCAGCCGACAGCGGGCGACGAACAGTGTCCCTGTGGAGCGGCCGTATGCTCTTAAACAAGCATTTTGTAGAGTTGCGTGAGATCGTATCCAAAAGAGTTAGCTGCCAGCCCCACTTCGATTAACATTAGAATTTGTTGCTATCGCATTCACTGCTTCACCCTTGCGGTGAAACTGTGATTTTTTAATGTATGTTTCTAAGCAGACGGGAGACATACAGATACACAAATATGTGCAAATGTTGTATGTGAATAGATGTGGATTTGAGGGTGTACATATATAGACAGAAATACGTACAGATGTTGTATATGCTTACATGTAGATATAGAAGTTTGTGGAATGTATAAGTTTTTGTCTGTATTTTATACACATGCTGTATTCTTGTTGTGAAACGAAGTGGGCAGGAACCCCGTCCAGCTGCTGCTGTGCGGGGCTTCGTTCCTTGCCCTTGCAGTTTCTTAGCTCTTTGCTCTAAAAAGAGAAAAATGCGAAATAAACTTGAAACTTGCAACTTTCCCTCCCCATGCTTCGGATAACGTCGATTCGCATGGTACGTAGGATCTGCCAAATTCTTATTCAAATTATCATTCAAAATTTAAAACTACTACATAGTATCACGCATGTTCTCCAGGTGAAGAAAACACAGAAAAATGACTGTGAATCTGTGCCTCAATACATAGGCGATAATCAGTGGTGGGTCGATTCTTCCGAAAATTTCACAGATACGGGCCAAGCAGATGGTCAAGCCCATGCGATAACCGGGTTTGGTATTTCCGGATATTTCAGAGAGAGTAACTTGAAGTGCAGTGTCATAAAATGACAGACGAAGAACGCCAAAACATCGGATAAGCGCTGAATGCCCGATGAAACATAATGCAAGGAGCAGATGTTATGCTATCTCTTCCCGGTGATCATTCCCGTGTTTCAAGCATTCTGTCCGGTGCAACACGTTAGAAAGCTTTTGTAATGGCATCAATCACTCCACGTGCGCCCGAAATTATCGTCAAGATGTAACAGGAAATAAGCGGAGAAAATGAACAACGAAAAGGGCACGCACTATCGCCAGAACCCCAAGTGCATTGGCTCTTTTTCAGGCACGTAACTAAAGGGTTCAGCGACTTTTTCTACTCTTATCCGGTTTCCTGCTTGCCTGTCCTTACTACGGCACGTGTCGGGATGGTTGCCTTTTTATGGCTTGGTTTAGGACAATGAATAGTTCCATTGGCAGTCGGCGCTCCTTCTGCCTTTTTTTGCACTCTTCGCGTGTCGTTTTCCTCTTGCCGGGCTTTATGATTATGCAAGCAGGCCAAGCAGACGAGTTATCCGCCTTGCAGTGGGAGCTTGTGTATTCAATACACCCGTAACTTGAAACACACTGTCCATGCTTTACCAGTTTCAGCTGAGAAATTTTAATCACCGCGTTTCATGTTGATTAAATATATCCTGTTTTTCAGACTGTGTTGAAAACACAGATTAGAGTTTTTTATATGTTTGGTTCGATACCTTTATTTTACAAATGTGATTTTCTGACCTACCGGGCCGGACATGTCACAGGTGTTCGAGGAAGCTGTCACCTCCTCTAAACCACAGCGACTCTCCTAGGCTTAATTTAGGCTACAGGTTCGGTCAATGATATGCTGTCTGCAATCCATTCGTCGGTTTATGAGAGATCTAGGGCAGCTTATTTTGCCGCAAACGCGCTCGAAATAGTTTTGAGGGGCATCGCTCCCTATATTCAATGTTATTACCTTGGCCGACGAATAAAAGCAGAAGGTAAGGCTGCCGCCGTATTGATCTTCTTAGGCTATACTGCAGGCTTCACCACTGAGTGTAAAAAATTGATACAGTACAATTTCGCCAGATCTGCCATTTCGCAGGCATCGTTTTCGCCTTTCTTGAGCTTTTATAAATCACCGCGGTGGATTTATAAGTTGGGCTACGCTGCTCAGCTGCTGACACGGAGGTCGCGGGTTCAATGGCGGCCGCGGTGGTCGCATTTCGGTGGAGGCGATATGCTGAAGGCCCGTGCACTGTGCAATGTCAGAGCGCGTTAAAGAACACCAGATGGTCCAAATTTCCGGAACCCTCCACTACGGCGTCCCTCATCATCCTATTGGGGTTTTAGGATGCAAAACGCCAGATATTATTATTAGCAGTATTCATATACCTATTTAAATATGTGAGGTTCTCTGCCACAGAGAAGTAGCATATTGGTGCCATGGTTTTGTCATGTCTTCTAAGTGAAAAAAACCGGCCATCTCGACTATCTTCATTCAACCACTGTATGCCCCATTTCTTTGATGACGCATTAGTTCCAGAAAAACGCCGTTTACTTGCCGTTTAATGTAAGAACAGAAAAATTGTCGGCAGTATATTTAAAAGAAAATGAAGAGGACACTTATTCTAAAGATACCTACGTCAACTGTTTTTGGGAACTTTACCCGAACATCAGAATTCTTGTGGAGCTTGAAGAACTTTTTGCAGATGTTTGTACACTACATTTTGAGTGGGATGCCAACATTAGATATAGGATAACTAAACTTATGCAGAACTACATATTATGCACAGTATTGCAAAATCTTAGCTTTATGGTATTTAGGAAGCATCCGCTCGATGAATAAGGAAACTTCTTAATTAGCTGACGTTTCGAATGGCGTCGAAATTCTCCTTAATGCTCCACAAGAAGCGTTTATAATGCTCGACACGAGCTCTTCAAAAAAATTATTCTATTTAGTTCATGGACACGAGTGTTTCAGCGGTGTGTCCTCGAGTTACAAGGGTGCGCCCACAAGTCACCGCGATAGCGCTGCGCTGGTCGGAGCGAGCGTAGTAGGCCACTCAAACGATAGGCAAGCGTAACGCAACTCCTTTCAGGTTCGCTGAATCCGGTTACTTTTCCGAGGAATATTTTCTCTGGGTGCAGGTATTTTTCTCTTAAAATCAGTTTCGAATTTTCAGCCCTTTTTGTGTGTGATGGCGGATTGAAGTGTACAGTGAGTGGATGTGAATTAGTTGCCTGCTCCGGCGAAATTAAACAATTTTTGCAAGTACACTGCGATGAAAAAAAAACTCAACGGTTTTGAGTGATTTTCCCTTTTTAAGAAGGCGAAATGTCATTTCATGACAAACCTCGTTCTGGACATCCTTCAACTTCACGAACGCCGAACATTGCAAAAAAAAATGTTCTTGTCTGCTTAAATACGAACGATAGACCACTGAGGAGTTCGAAATGTTACCTGGTGTAGCTTAGAGCTTGGCTCGGCGAATTTCAACAAGGAAATTTTGCATCAAAAGAAGGGTTGTTAAGAAATTTCTGCCTCAATTTTGACAAATGAGCAAAGAGACTGTGGCGTGAAAACAGGCCGTGCTTTGAAAGAACAGCTCCGAAGCACTCCACACATTTGCGCGAAGGTTGTTACTTTTGACAATAGCGCAGTTCCTACTACCCCGAAACAAACTTTCACATATGCGCAGAGATCACTTAAAGAGGCCGTCTCATAAACAAAAGACAAAAAACGCCGAGCACGCGGAACTGATGTCACGAAAAAAATCACTGTACCCTGAAAAAAGCTTCCTAGGAGAATCCGGCGAATGCAACGCAATAAAAAGGTGCGGAACGACGCTCGCATAGCGGGAGTATTGGGCAATACGGCAGCTCCACCTAACGCAGCAATTTGTGGTTACTTTCGGGTACCTCCTTGCGTACATGGCGATTGGGTAGTGTGTTAGGAAGATGAGAAATCAAGCTTTTTTTTCGTTCGTTGTAGCGCCGGTCACGAGTTGATTGTGTGATATAAACTAGAACGACTAGAACTATATAGGATATGTTGTATTGTCTGTAGACCAATCAGTATTTTTGCACTGCTATTAGCAACAGTATGGTTATATGCGCAACTAAAAGCTCAAAAAGTGAAAGGGACAGAAAAGTAACAGGATCCGCGTAAATGCCCTTTTTTGTGGTGCCCCATTCAGGTTTTGCGGATATGGTTTCCTTTATACAATAAACGAACGAGCCCCTCAAGACTTCCTCATACATGTATGTTTGAAGGGAACCTAGGAAGAGCCGCGCAGGGGCGTCTGCGCATGCAGGCGTTTGGTGTGTAGCGACACCACGGACCCGAGCTGGCAGCGGGGGGGGGGGGCAGTTCCGACCTCCTCCCATGCCTAGCCGTGCGTGGCTCAGCCGTGTCAGGGGAAAAAGGGATCCTGGGGGTTGAGCTGACGCCGGGTGATTGGACCTTTAAGGCCCCCCCGGCCGACGCAACACACCCCTTTGGCCCCAGCTTCACGCAGACGGCACCCCTGGGCTGACTCATCCAGGGGAAATCGGCGGTCGCCTTTTCCTGTCCCCCCTCTCTAATCTTTCTCTTTCCTATCTTCTTTCCTTGCTGTCCTGTTTCCTAATCCCTTCAATTACTTCATCATTTTCGTAGGTGGCTCGGGTTAACCGTTTATATGTGTCCTCTCTTGGACATAATATATTAGGTTATAGCGGCATTGTACGGCTGGCGTCTGCAGCCTTATATGTTAAGTGCTGCAGGGTCCCCAAGTAGGACTCCATGGCTGGTGGCCGCCACTGCCGCCGAAACATGCACTACTATAATAGAAACACCTCCATTCCCCCCGCCTCCTTGATCGCTACCCTCAGAAGAGGGTGCGCACCGACGACATTCTACATTCACTGACTCGACCAACAGAAACCTTCCCGAAATTTCATGTCCTGCACAGCCAGAACCCCGCAAAACTTGCAAGAACCATTTCCCCGTTCATAGTCTCAAAATCCCTAACCCAATCCTTAGAGCCAGGCTACAATGTAACTGAAATGGCCAGCGGTGACCTTCTCCTCGAGGTCCCAGCAAAACAGCAGTATGACAAACTCAGCAGCCTCGAATCACTTGCAAACGTACCAATTTCAGTCACACCCCATAGGTCGATGAACAGTTCACGCGGAGTAGTCTCAGAAGCAGACCCCATTGACTTGTCTGAAGCCGAATTGCTAGAGGGTTGAAAGAACCAAAACGTAACTGATGTAAAACGGATCATTATCTGAAGAGAAGGCAAGGAAATACCAACCAAACATATCATTCTTACATTCGCAAGCAGTTGTCTCCCCAAACCATCGAAACAGGCTACATCAAATTAACTGTCAGGCAATACATCGCCAATCCCAGACGATGCTTTAAATGCCAAAGATGCTTTAAATGCCAAAGATTCGGCCACAGATCATTGAGCTGCCGTGGGCATCAAACTTGTGCTAAATGCGGTGTACAAGGTCACCCATCCGACAACTGTGTTGGCACACCACACTGTGTCAACTGTAACGGAAATCATCCTGCATACTCACGTTCATGTCCACACTGGCAAAAAGAAAACGACATCATCACATTGAAGTACAAATACAATATTTCTTTCCGTGAAGCCCGTAAAAGGTGCTCACCCTTTCACACCACACCCTACGCTGATGCCGGGCGCGCCGGCCGGGGGGCAACGTCACATCGGCAACCGCCACTCCTTCAGCCTGCAGAGAGCGAGCCGTCGGTTGTGGCTCCTGCCCCCAAGCCGGCAGTAGTCCAGACTACTCCGCCAACTCAAGAACAGGGATTGGCGACTTAGGGCCGTCGGGTCTCAAGGACTCGTCACACCAGGCGAGGCCCGAAACTCGAAACACTAGCCCCCCACGTGTGGGCATCCAGTGCCTCCGAGGAGGCAATGGACACATCGGTACCCATGGTGCCGAAACACCGGCGCAGTTCTCTGGACCGCGCCAAGAAAACGAAAAAGCCAATAACTGGGCCAGACGACCGTCCTGCCACCTGATAGAAAGTAGTTCACTTGAACACACCACACTCTTTTATTGTGCACACAGCAGCTTTTCATACTTAATATGCAGACACAAATATTACAGTGGAACATAAGAGGCCCTCTCTGAAACCTCGATGACATACAAGAACTCATCCACGAACACAATCCAAAAGTGCTGTGTGTACAAGAGACACACTTAAAACCAAAACACACAAACTTCCTACGCCATTATGTTATATTCCGGACAGGACCGCGATGATGCAGCAGCGTCATCTGGTGGCGTAGCAGTTATAGTTAATCAAGGAATCCCATGGTCACACCTACCACTTCAAACACCCCTTGAGGCAGTGGCTGTTCGAGCCGTCCCCTTCAATAAACTCGTCACAATCTGCTCTGTCTACATACCCCCCACACCACAATCTACAAAAATATGAATTCCAGTCTATAATAGACCAGCTGCCAGAACCTTACCTAGCCGTTGGGGATTTCAATGCATATAGCAGTCTCTGGGGTGATTCTCGTTGCGACGCGCGAGGTCGTCTAATTGAACAATTCATTTTATCTTCAGGCGCATGTGTATTGAATCAGAAAGTCCCAACATATTACAACCTCGCAAATAGAACATTTTCATCCACAGATCTTAGCATTGCATCTCCGTCCCTTCTGCCACTCCTTAACTGGGAAGTTATTGGTAATCCCTATAAAAGTGACCACTTCCCAATAGTTCTAAGCGCACCAATAGTACAACAATGTCCTCCACACGTTCCCAAATGGCAGAGTGACACAGCCGATTGGGAACAGTTTCTAAAACTTACGGTCTTAAGTTGGAATGACGTGTATAGCTGAAGTATAGAAGAGGCTGTGGACTATTTTACAGCTGTTTTGATTGATGCGGCAACCAAATGCATCCCACAAACCAATGGACTGTCTGGCAAACGACGTGTGCCATGGTGGAATAGTGACTGTCGAAACGCGCGCACAAAACAAAACAAAGCATGGAAGTTACTTCGAGATTCTCCTACAGCGTAGAACCTTACAGACTTTAAGAACATAAGGTCGCAAGGCAGGAGGACGCGCCGACAAGCAAGAAAGGAAAGTTGGCAAAAGTTCTTATCAGGCATCACTTCCGTATATACACGAGGGTAAAGTCTGGAAGAGGGTCAGTAGGGTAATAGGAAGACAAACATATTCACTCTTTCTGTAAACACACAAGGCGACAACTTGGAAGACCAAGCGAACTCCCTGGGCGCGCACTACGAACAAGTGTCCAGCTCCGCGCACTACTCTGAGACCTTCCAACGCTACAAAACAAAAAAAAAATTGGGGGACTCTTAAGCTTCGCCTTTTAGAGTTGAACGCGATAGCGATATCCCGTCCCTACTGCGTACTTCAATCACTTAGTGCATACTATGTGATGGGTAGTATGCTTTAAACCAGGAGAAATTATGCGCGGCAAATGTGGGAAATGTTCTCGAACTTGCCATGCACCCACTACGTGGTGTTAAGGGAATTCGCGCAGTAAGGTGTGTGCCGTTTGTAATGGGTGGCTGGCTTTAAACTATGGAATCGTTATGATAGTCACATATTCTGACGCCCGATGGCAATATTCCTGGGATATTACATGTTATATTGCGACGCCTATATAAAGGACGTTTGCGTTTGCGAAGCATGCCAGTTATTTTCACTGCATTTCCAAGCAGAGGAAGTTATTTTCACAGTATTTCCAAGCAGAGGCATGGCTGTCCAAAATATGCTTACAGCCAAAAAGCATATTTTGGACAGCCATGCAAAGAGGATTTCATGCGACGTATGCCCAAACTCGAGGATGATGTTAAGACTCGTCTCGAGTCACCCATTACGGTTCAAGAAATAGAGAACGCTATTGAAAAATTACCAAATGGAAAGACGCCAGGTCCTGATGGATTGGGAGCTGCCTTTTATAAATTATTTAAACCCCTGATTGCCCAAATATTGCATAAAGTCTTTCATGATGTGTATGAGCACAAACAGGTCCCTCCATCTTTCAAAACATCGTATATTGTATTGATCCCCAAAACAGACGACGTTGATAAACGAAAGTTAGTTGGATCTTATCGCCCGATAAGCCTTACCAACGTAGATTATAAGATATTCATGAAAGTATTGGCCAAAAGACTCCAAAGTGTCATTACCACTCTCATTGGGACTCATCAAACATGTGGTATTAAGGGGCGTAGTATCGCAACAAATATACACATTGCACGAAGTGTGTTGGAAGTTTGTGATGTGATTGGTGATCACGTAGCAATGATTCAGTTAGACCTTGCGAAAGCATTCGATCTTGTTGCCCATGATGTTCTCTTTTCTTTACTTGAGTATTTGAACGTAGGCCATGTAATAGCTGATGGTGTAAAAATGGCGTATGCAAATTGCTCGACCAGGATAATAGTCAATGGGGAGCTAACTGACACTGTCTCTGTGTGTTCCTCAGTACGCCAAGGGTGCCCATTGTCACCTTTGCTATTTGCGGTCTACATTGAGCCTCTTTGCTTGGCTATAATACAGAAAAAAGCATTAGTGGATACAGCTTGCTCTCAGCTCAGGTTAAAGTACTTGCTTATGCGGATGACATCGCTGTTTTTTGTACGAACAAAGATAGTATCATTGAGGCAACAGCTGTCATTGAAAAGTTTTGCTCATACACGGGCTGCAAGATAAACTGGCAGAAAAGTTGTGGTTTTTGGCACGGTGATTGGGATACCACGCCAGAGTTTTTTTCTCACATGCGTATGTACTCTGTACCAACAAAGTACCTGGGTGTACCTCTTGACAAGTATCAGAGCAATGAGGATTCTTGGCTGGAACAAACGTCTAAGCTAAAGGAAAAAGCAGATGCATGGCGGGGTAGGCAGTTATCTATTTTTTCGCGTGCTGCTGTGTGTAATGTGTTTCTGCTGTCACGTATATGATACGTTATGAATGTCCTAAGTGCTTCACGTTCTAGTGTTCAGAAGATACATCGGGTTTTTGCAGTCTTTATTTGGGCGTCGACTTGGGAAAAAATCAGTCGAACTAACTTGTTCTTCTCGGTCAAATGCGGAGGTGTTGGCCTTGTTCACTTATTTTTGCGCCAAATTGTCTCTAGATTTATGTTTCTACGGGATATGAATGACACCTTCTTACGCACAGTTATACAAACCAGGCTACGCAAATTAATACCGGAATTCATTGTTTCTTCAGGTGAGGACATGGGGGGGGTTCTGTAAATGGATACTTGAGAGAGGTATTGCTCTCATACAGAATGTTGAGAGTGAGATTTTCGTCAGAATACTTGGGTGGTGTTACCACAAAGAGACTTTATAAGAATTTGATTGATGTTTCCCTACCGACTCCTATGTACCGTTTGCCATATCGTGGATACCCAGGACAAAATATTCTGAAAAGGGTTAAGAAAATGCCAGTATCTCCAACTGCCAAAAGCTTCTTCTTCAAATTACACACAAATAGTCTACCCGTAAAAACATGGCTTGAGGAAAAAGGCATTTTTGTTCCTTGGACAACTGACTGCCTCCTATACAACAAACCAGAGAGCATTGAACATGCTTTTATCGACTGCCGGGATGCGGTATTTTATTGGGATATCCTCCAGCGCACTATAAAAGAACAATTCCCCCCTAGACCCTTACGGCATCAGGTTCCTACCAGTCGATACTCCCTATGACATAATAATGATTCTGGGTCTTCACAATTTATGGAAAACGAGAATGCAAGTGCGCAACGCCGATGTTCACGTAAAATCGTCTGGAGAAAACTTTCTAGAAAGTGTAGTTCAAGTTAGGGAGCTTCTTAGAGCCCAGCCTGACCCACCAGACTGGGTCACTACCCTTGATGTACTGATAAATATGAAAGCTTTCTAGGCATGGTTCAGTTAGTGAATTACTGATGTATATTTTTTTGTACGTTGATCTTCCTGTTCTATGTTTAATAAGGTAATAAAGAGAAAAAAAAGGCATGGCTGTGTGGTAGAACACCTGCTTGCCACGCAGACGACCCGGGTTCGATCCTCACTCGGACGCGAAAATTTTTATTATTTATTTTATTTGCATCTTTCTCGATTTTTGGCTCACGGACAAGATGATGATTTTTCGCTCACAACCAACGACGCCGACACCGACGCCGGAATTTCTGCGAAACGAGCTCTTTAACGCTATCGCGTTAATAGAAAAACAGAAACTAGAGCGGAAATGTACAAAATACGAGGGATACAATGAACCTTTTTGTTTACCTGAGCTACAGACATCTCTAAACTGCTGTAATAAATCCGAACCAGGTTCTGACCGTGTAGTATATGTAATGTTGAAAAAAACTACCTCTCGAAACGCAAAAATACCTTACTTTCCCAGTACAATTCTATCTGGTTTTCCGGCGCGATCCCTACTTCTTGGAAAGAGGCTATTGTCATTCCCATTTTGAAACCGGGCAAGGATCCATCCTCCGTTGCGAGTTTAGGCCCATCGCACTAACAAGCTGCCTATTAAACTCTTCGAAAAGATGATAAACCACCGACTTATACTTTTCCTTGAAACAAACAATCTGCTTGATCAATTCCAGTGCGGTTTTCGAGAAGGTAGATCCACCACTGACCACCTGATACGAATCGAGGCGCAGATCCGGGAGACGCTTTCGTGCACAATCAATTTTAAGAGACTTTTCCTACCTTGGTGTGCGTAATAGAATGTTTGCCGTAATTGAAAGTTACTTGTCCAACAGGACATTGCCTGTTCCAGTAGGCAGTGTTTTGTTTCGAACATTTGTCCAGGAAACAGGAGTGCCACAAGGTGGTGTACTTAGTTGTACACTTTTTATCATCAAAATGAATACCTTGCCTCTTTGCATCCCACGAAACATGTTTTATTGCACATATGTCGACGATGTGCAAGTCAGTTTTAAATCATGCAATCATTCAAAGTGTCAGCGGCAGGTCGAGCTAGGTCTAAACAAGATCTCAAAATGGGCAGACGATAATGGGTTCCGGTTTAATGCTCAAAAAAGCACCTGCGTCCAGTTCTCTCGCGAGAGAGGCCTCCATCCTGACCCAAATATTGACCTGCATGGTCAAAATCTCTCCGTTAAGACGGAGCACAAATTCTTAGGTCTAATCCTGGATAGCAAACTGACTTTTATATCACACATTAAGTATTTAAAAAAACTAATGCATAAAAGAATTAATGTTCTAAAAGTTTTGTCAAGAACTACGTGGGGTAGTGGCAAGAACTGTCTGATAGGGTCTGTATAAAAGCCTTATACGCACTCGCTTAGACTACGGAGAAATAGTGTATCAGTCTGCAACACCAAGTGCCTTACAGATGCTTGATCCTGTCCACCATCTAGGCGTTCGCCTATCTACGGGCGCCTTTCGCACTCGTCCCGTAGAAAGTCTCTACGTTGAATCGAATGAGTGGTCGCTCCATCTGCAGAGATCCTACTTATCATTTGTATATTTTCTCAAGGTGAACGCGAACAAGGAACACCCCTTACACCCCACAGTCAATGATTTGTCCAGTTTTACTCTTTTTCACAACCATTCTTTGTTGCGAGAGCCCTACGCACTTCGTGTGAGGGGCCTAGCTGAGGAAATGGGCGTGCCACTTCTCGAACACCGTTTGGCGGCCCCCGCTGCCAGTCTCCCGCCGTGGCAATGGCAGTTCATAGACTGTGATGTGTCCTTCGCGGAAGTTACGAAACACGTCCCTCTTGCTCATATGCATACGTACTTCCTTGAACTACAGCACAAGTACACCTGTCCTGAATTCTTTACGGATGCCTCCAAGCCTTACACTGCTGTGTCATACGCAGCCGTCGGTCCATCTTTTTCAGATGTCGGCGTTCTGCACACTAATACAAGCATCTTCACAGCAGAAGCTTATGCGATACTTGAGGCCGTCAAACAGATTAAACAACTAAAACTACAGAAGGCAGTAATATACACTGATTCTCTGAGTGTGGTAAAAGCTCTAAAAACAATAAAAAAACACAAAAATCCTGTCCTTGTCTCACTATACACAATATTATGTACAATTTACTCGCTCAAACAGCATGTCGTAGTGTGCTGGGTGCCAGGGCACCGCGAGATCCAAGGAAACGTGTTCGCAGACCAGCTAGCTGCGTCCGCCCACGAAAGCACTGCTAATACATCCATAGGAGTCCCTGCACGAGACCTGAAACCCTTTCTTAAACGAAAGCTCAGGGATTATTGGCAGCGCTTATGAGACAGGCAAACAAAAAATAAACGTCACCTCATAAAACCACATATCTGGAATCGGCCGCCAGTATCGAGGTCATGCCACACAGAAGTAACACTTACAAGGCTAAGAACAGGAGACACACACAGTACACACTCACACGTTTTGTCCGGTGGTGATATACCTTTGTGTGATAGGTGTGGTGAACCACTCACTGTCATACACATTCTCATTCAGTGCAGTGGATTAGATGATATAAGAAAAAATTACACCATCTCCCGCTAAAGGGAACCATGTGTAGATGTGAAGCAGCGGGCGCTAACGCTTACACTGGCGGCGGCGTTGACGCTGGCGCTCATCGCAGCGTTGCGCAGGAGAGAAAACTGGGGAGGCGCAAAGCAGGCAGTGATGGAACAGTGTTTCCTACTGGAACATGCCAATCGCTGCTAATGGGCAATGAGAGACAGAAGACTCCGACTGGACACAGAGACCCGCACTCCGCTTTTAGTTAACGCGCACGCTGCGAATTTTTATTGTTCAACAACGCACAGGAGAAATCTTCCACCGGCACCACCTTGGAGGTCAAGATCCATTGCCATATATACGGGATGGCCAGTGAACGGTTGTGCAGCGCGAGCAGTCGGTTTTTTCAACCAAGAAACTCGCTAGCAGACGCTGCCTGCGTCGGCGTCGCGAGGCGAGAGAAGGGGGAAGCGGAGGAGAGGAGAGAGAGGGGTTGACACGCATGCGCAGTGGGAGTGTGAACGCCATGGGCAGGGATGTGTAGAGGAGAGAGGGGGGAGCGTAGGAGAGGAGACAGAGGGGGGACGCGCATGCGCAGGGGGGAGTTAGACGCCGCGGGCAGGGATGGAGAGAGGGGGGGGAGTGTAAGAGGGGAGAGAGGAAGGAAGGCGCATGCGCAGTGAGGGTGTGGTTGCCGTGGGGAGGGATGCCTAGAGGAGAGGGAGGGGGAGAGGAGGTTTTTTATTTTTATGTTTTTTCTTTAACTGTTTGCGCATGCGCAGTAAGGGTGGGCACGCGGCACACCACCACCACCACCACCACCGGATTAAGCTTCGCCATAAGATGCTTCACATCTAAAAGGCACTTCCCATCACATTATTGAGAACATATACCACTTCACCCATCGATGTTCATAGGCAAGGAACCAGTTTTTAAATATCAGTCACTGTTCGGCATTTTCGAAAGAAGTCCGTAACTTTCATGTCGTATGCCCAGGAAAACCGTAGGACGACCTCTGGATAGAGGTTGTCGCTGCGGTAGCTACATTAGAGAACGCACCGGCCTCCCTGACTTTGGCCTCAAAGGCCTTGAGGAGGCATTCGTGCTATATTCCATCTCTCACCTGTAGATACCATCATCATCATCATCATCATCATCATCAGCCTGTCTACGCCCACTGCAGGGCAAAGGCCTCTCCCATGTTTCGCCAATCAACCCGGTCCTGTGCTTTCTGCTGCCACGTTATACCTGCAAACTTCTTAATCTCATCTACCCACCTAATTTTCTGTCTCCCCCCTCACGCGTTTGCCATCTCTTGGAATCCAGTCAGTTACCCTTAATGACCAGCGGTTATCCTGCCGACGTGCTACGTGCCCGGCCCATATCCATTTCTTCTTCTTGATTTCAACTATGATATCCTTAACCCCCGTTTGTTCCCTGACCCACTCTGCTTTCTTCCTGTCTCTTAAGGTTACACCTATCATTTTCCTTTCCATCGCTCGCTGCGTCGTCCTCAGTTTAAGTTACCATACCTATGGTATGGTATGGTATGGTGGGTATGGTATGGTAGATACCATACCCACTTGTAATTCATTTCACATCCATAGACCACACCACGTATCAGTACGATAATTTTATATTCTTTACACAGCTTTTACGCTTCTATACAGGTGCGGGATTTTAGGACTATATAAAGCCATAATACACCGTCATTGCAACCATTGGTCATCGCCTACACCACATAAAATGACATGGCGCTCTTTGGTCACTCATGGCCCTTGCGCCACAGAACCCCACTAATCATCTCTAATCATCTTCAACTTAGGAAGAGTTACTATATATTTGGGCATTTGAGCTCAGGCAGTGAATTTCTGTAATACGTTCTGGCAGGCTATTGGTTCATTGCGACAAACTTTCTTAAACTGCGTGAGAAGACGAGGACACAAGTAAGAAAACATTTAGTTACTAATTATTTACTAAAAACTACATGTTTAATACAGTGACTAAAAACTGCGCTGGTGGTGTTCTGAATGTTTTCTTACTTGTGTCCTCGTCTTGTCGCGAAGTTTAAGAAAGTTTGTAGCAGTGAATATCTGAATAAATTGAATTCAGTTCAAGAGAAAGAATCATAGGCGACAGAGCTGTCTTCCACGTTGATGGATCATTCCGCAGGGAATTGGTCAGAGCTTTTACCGGGCAACTCTTAGTAACAGCGGGAGACACTGCAGGCACTGGAAATAGGCACTGGCAGATGGAAATGGCGTCCGGACTTCGTACGTGAAAGAAATGGTACGGCGGTGCGTTTGAAAAAGTCACAGTTTCGCCGCAAGGGCCAAGCAATGAATGCGACAGCAACAAATTGGCATTTCACGTAAAGAAGGGCAAGAGATCGAAACTTGGAGCGCACTGCTCCAGCGCAAAGGACGCACGAAACATACGCACAGGTATACACAGGACGAGCGCGAACTAACAAGTGTCACAGTTGTTACTTCACTGTGTTTTAACAGCACGCTTCTTTCGGAAACGGGGCCTCTGCAGCGAGCGAAGTGACCTTTGTGGGCTCTGTAACCTAAATGCAGTCTTTCCGACGAAAGCACACGACTTAATACTGCCCCCCATTCCCCCCACCCCATGACAAGCGCGTGCTGTATATATATATATATATATATATATATATATATATATATATATATATATATATATATATATATATATATATATATACGGAGCATGACGGCGAAAATCAGCCCGAGACTGCCCATATAATTGCTATCGCAATAAAACTCAAAAACGTGGATGGTGATCCTGTGCAGTGAAGGCGTTTGGTGACCGTGTCTGTACGATTTAAGGAGTTTCGGTGTCCGTCGCTGGCAAGGCCACCCATAAGGCGCGGATCATCGTGGATGGTCTCCGAATGTGCGAAAGGGTTTGGTGTCGGTACTTGTTTGTTTGATGACCGTGTGTGTATGTGTGTGGGCGAAGTGATTAGTGTGGGCTTTTCTGCCGAAGCAAATAGAGATCCATGAAAGCGTGCTTCCATCAAAGAAGGCTAGACAGGCGCGACGGTCGAAGGGCGTGGAGAGGGCCGAAGATCCATGGGTGATGTGCTCACGATGTAAGGACATGGATCGAATTGGAACGCATTCACTTTACATCCACCGAAGTGGCCGCGACATCAGTGACCTCCTTATGCCAGAGGTGCGAGTTTTTGGATGTTATCCAAACCGACTTCCCCAGGCGGATTAAACAGGAGGCAGAAACGGGAAACTAGCAGTGGCAAACCTCACAGCGAAACTGGAACTCAAAAATAGCAAAGTGTGAGGCGGAACGCCTGTCCTTGGAGTGCAGGTTTGGCGAGGAACAGGAACTGCAAAACAACCTGCAGGCGATGCTAGACGCATTCGAGGCCACCTAACACTGCTGCTCTGGTCGTTCAGAGAAAGGTATGAGCCACCTACCACCCCCCGCGAACCAAGCGGAAGCGGGCGATGAAGATAATGGTGCACCAACGCAGCTCAAGGACAAGGGAAGCCCTGCAGCATGGTGATACTGGAGCTCTGGATCTCTATGAAGGTTCAGCCCTAGGGGCGGATGGCAAAAAGACCTCTTCTGCCTCTTCCACCAGAGCTGACGTGGAAGCAGAGCAAAAAAAACTTCCCATCTCCCGCTAAAGGGAACTATGTGTGGATGCGAAGCAGCGGGGAGATAATTAACTTGAGCAGGAAGGGACGTCGCCGCTCTCGTTTCACGGCAGTGGTCCGGGCGCTCATCGCGGCGCTGCGCAGGAAAGAGAATGAGGCGCACGCGCTCCGTCATTTTCATACCGTGGAACTACCGTGGCGCCCCCCAGCGGAGTAAGCAGCTGTCACACCACCTGTCGTTCGCGCCGCTCTGTAGAGGATTCCTAGAGGAAAGCACGGGGGGGGACCGTAGAAGAGGAGAGAGAGGGGGGGGGGGACGTGCATGCGCTTGTGGGGGGTGTGGGACGCGTGAGCCGCTCCGTAGAGTAGATGATTCCAAGAGGAGAGGGGGGAGAGGTCGCGCATGCGCTGTGGTGATGTGGGACGCCGGAGCCGCTCCGGAAAGTATTTCTAGAGGAGAGAGGGTGAGAGGACGCGCATGCGCCGCTCCGTAGAGTAGATGATTCCTAGAGTAGAGGAAGGGGGGTGAGCGTAGGAGAGCACAGGGTAGGGGACGCGCATGCCGCTCCGTGGAGTAGACGATTCCTAGAGGAGAGAAAGGGGTGAGCTTAGGAGAGAGAGGGGGGAGGGGACGCGTATGCGCTGTGGTGGTGTGGGACGCGGGAAGGAGGAACGGACTAAGCCCCCTCCAAACACATGCAAGCAAGATTAAGGAATGGGGTCAACCTGGGCGACAGACACCACCTGCCTAGCCATTGCTAAGCAGCTCTCTGTGCTCTCGGCCATGACTCAAGGAATGGGGTCCACCTGGGGCGACAGACACCACCGGCCTAGCCATTGCTAAGCAGCCTCTCTGTGCTCTCGGCCATGACTCTGATGACTGTGTTAGGGTTGACGGCCTTCATATTATTACAGGGTTCTGGTTCGCATAATGGGTGCTTCCCTACTTCATGACAGTGGCCGGACGCGGGACGCGGGACACGGGAGGGACGGACAGAGCCCCGAGCATAAGATGCTTCGCATCTAAAACGTGTGAAGCACCCCAGCAAAGGACAAGCTGCTAAACTCTGAAGAAAAAGGGAGCTGGTTCAAACGCCAAAAGCTAACGAACCCCTCACCCCCAAGTGAACGATTTACGTTGCTTAAAAAAAATTGACGGCAGATCCACGAGGTGAATGATGATGAGATTGGGCGAAGCTCCTGGAAGTAATCATCGGTTAAACCGTGAAATTTCTTCCGGTTAATTCGCCCGATAAAAATGACGTGAAACGATTGATTAAATGTTTTATGAAACTTTTATTGCTGGTTTCCGTTGTCCTTTCATTATGACCGCTTTGTGGTCGGTGAAATGTAAGCTAAGTGGTTCTTGCACTGGTTGCAGCGGCATCCTTATCCATACGAGCACACACCGACGGCAACGAGCATCGTCAACTACAAACCTGTATCGCGATATGGTTTTGATTATAAAACCATTGCTTTAGAAAACACCTGCCGTCTTTCGTTAAGCAGCTGGCGTCTTTTCGTTTTGCTTTAGAAACATCTGGCGTCTTTTCGTTTTGCTTTTAGGAAAACATCTGGCATCTTTCGTTGGTTTATTTCATCAATCAACGGCGTTTTGAACAAAATTTTTATTGTTTAATCACGCACAGGAGAAATGCCAATGGCTGCTAATGGGGAATGAGAGACAGAAGAATTCGGCTTTTAGTTAACGCGCACGCTGCGAATTTTTTATTGTTCAACAACGCACAGGAGAAATCTCCCACCTGGCACCACCTTGGAGGTCAAAGCGTAAGACTGGTTACGCACTACGACTACGACTACGACGAGCAGTGATGCCAACCCTAGGGATTTATCCCTAGATCTAGGGATTTTCTACCTCTTTCAGGGATTTGACGTCTTTTTGTTGAAACTAGGGATTTTTCAGAGGCTCTGGAAATGCTACATTGCGCAGCCTAATGACAGGTGCTACTGAGTAATCACGCTCTTTCAACTAGAAAGGCCATAAAGAAGGATAATTTTCGCTATTGGCTGGTTTTCCCTCAAAACAGATTTGGTGTTCTGCTGGGAGGAGTGAAAGCGAGATTAATATGCATAATACTGGGATGGAACGAAACCTTGTCGTCGTAAGTGTTTGGCACTCACGCGCGTATCATCATAAGCGCCCTGCGTGATTGCTTTTCTGTGAAGCAAAGTTGCATTTTGTCTTGTAGTGCACATAAAAACGCGCCAAATCCACACTCGCCGCGTGCCTTCCACATGCAACGTCTCCACGTCTAATAACTTCTCGTGAGGTGAAATAAACTTTATTAGGTCCTGGAGAACCCCGATCAGACACCCCCCGAAGGGGGGGGTCCGCCGCAGTTGCTGGCCGCGCCCACGCCGGTACTGGAAGACCATGGCCCTCTAGCAGATTTTGATAGAAAGAGACTAAAATAGGACTGAGAGTACGGTGAGTTAAATTGGTACGGACCCGCTATTATGAAATCGTCGCGATGGAAAAGCCGAAAAGACTGCAGGCTCGTGTGTTTTCAGTCTTTCTTTCGCACTATTTTCATACGAGCGAATACAGTCACAAAAATATTGGGCCAAATGCGAAGCTGATCCAAAGCACACAGGATGGCTATCAGCCAGTAAAAAAGAACCCCCTTACATCAACTGAGAATCATGCAACGCTGATAGCAATTGTTGAAATTAGAAATCGACCGCCGTGCACCTCCATGGTTGCAAGCACAAGAAAGGCGCTACGCTACAAGACTTGCACTTGAGTCGAACGATTACATCTATGCCTTCAATGAGTGTTCATAGTGAACTTGACAAATCTGTCTGTCTCTGAAGAAAATCGCGCCATCTGCAAGTGTCTTAGTGCAATTACTCCGCCGAAAATGCAGCAAAAAACTTTCAGCGGCTGTTAATGTTTCTTTTTACCTCAGTGCGATTAGGAAAAAATTGGGGCAGGCAGCGAACTATCTTTATATTTTGTTAAATGTGAATTAGCCTGAAAAACGACATTTTAAATTAAATCTAGGGATTTTTCTTGCAATCTAGGGTATTTTCGGGGGTCAATCTAGGGATTAAAAGGTTGACTTTGGTTGGCATCACTGACGACGAGGGACGAATGGGTGCCGCTTTAAGGAGCTTAAGGAGCTTCGCGTTCCAGTTTCAGTGGTGCGTCTCACTCTAAGTTTTCGTCAACAACGCGACCAGCGTTCGGGCGGCGTCGATTCCGGACGTCCACCCACAACTCTGCCAGACAGCGGCCTTGAGGCCTGATCCCATCGTCGTCGGCCCTTCCCGGGACCAGCGGGGATGGCGTCAAGGCCTGCGGCGCTCCCCCCTCAAGGAGCACTGCTTCAACTTCACCGTTCCGGATGGGACGGCGTCCGTCGACGAGATCATCGATGGCCTCGAAGACGTCATGGGGAGTGAAGGGGTGCTGTTCCTGCAACACCTCGGAGCCTCGAAGTTTACTAGTTGCGGCTAGGTCCGCATCACAAGCAACCAAGTTGATGGTAAATCAAGGTTTCAAGTTAAAAGGTCACAAGGTAGAAGTAGAAGCAGTCGGGGCGCCAAGCGTGCAAGTCAGCGTGTTTCGCCTCCCGCCGTACGTGCCAGACGACGCAGTTATTTCCGCTCTCCAACCATACGGAAAAGTGAAGGGAATCACGTTCGTCACACTGCAACGGCACCAGTCAACGTACACTGGCACCCGCATCGTCCGAATCGAGATGGCCAAGCCCGCCCCCCAACTTCCTTTCGATTCAAGGTCATCGCGTCATGCTTGAGTATCGCGGTATGCGCAGAGTATGCGCGCGCTGCAGCAAGGAAGGTCACGTTGCGGCGACCTGCACCACACCCTTCTGTCAACGATGTGGCACCTTCGGCCATATCTCTGAGGGATGTGTGTCTAAGTGTAAGCGGTGTAACGGAGACCACGCGACGAAAGATTGCTTCCGTCCCAAGTCGTACGCAGACGCAGCGCTGAGCGCGTCGCAGTCGCTGAAAGAATTCCCAGAACTTGGAGAATCTCCTTCGAAGAGGACGACTCAAGTCAAAACCTCCAGCAACATGGAAGTTTTGCAACGCAAGACCAAGCCACGGCAACAAAGGATTCCAGACTATTGGGACGACGACAGTGCAACCGACAACGAATTTCATGATGCCAAGTCGGAAGACGCCAGCGGCGTTGATGCCGCGTCTCCATTCACAGCGAGCGACAGCGACGTTGCTGCGCTAGCTGGGGACACCGAAGCGGAGTCATCTGCTACAACTTCCCGAAGTGAGCTCAGCAACGCCGCAGAGACGCCAAGTGCGTCTGCTACCACTTCATCAGACGAGCTCAAGGCCACACAGAAAGCGCGCAATCGTCGAATGCAACACCGTCAGAGAAAGCGTCCCAAGCATCACGGGGCGCTAGGGCCACAGGAAAAATTGGTCACCAATATCCCACCTCCCGAACCAACAAGTGCCCGCGACGAGCTAGATGAACGGCCGCCGGACGGCACGGAAGGCAGCGTCAGGACGGCGTCCACGAACGAAAGAAAGAGCTCGGCGTCAAGGAAATCTAAAACGTCAGGCACAGATGCTGGGCAGACCCGAGAAGCAGCGTCGGGCAAGACATCCAGACATTGTAGGAGCCGGTCACCATCACGAAAATTAAGGAGCGACAGCTCTTCGCAAGTCGCACGATCCATTTCCTTGTCTCCGGAAAGTATGCCAAGAACCACAAACTCACAGCGTCGCTCCAAGCCTGGCAGCTCAAGCAGTGGAAGCGACGTAGCCACCTCCGGAACGTTCAAAAAGCCCCGAGTGGACTCGCCGAACCGGGATCCATCACCTCATACGGGTGAGGACTCGATGTTCTTTTAATTTGTGCTGCCCACATCTGTTCCCTCCCTTCCCTGTCACCTGTACTGTCGAAAATGCTTGCTTCCCCGCCTTACGCTCACTATGCGTCTTTTGTTTCTGATGAGTGTGAAGTGTCTAGTATTTTATATGTTGCTGTCAGTCGGGATGAAACCCTCAAGCGCCGACTTGTAAGTTCTCTGCTATGCCTGCTACCCTTGGTTATAGTACTTGCATTGAACGTGTTACGTTGCCTCTTACGGAAGCTATTGCCGATATTATTGCCGTTACATATTGTAAGTGCTCCGTTTGTGCGCGCTGGTAAAAGTCCCTCTTGACGAGTATCATCACGCTGGCTTCCATCTACCGCCACTTGGCACAGGAAATACCGTGGCGTCCCCTGAGTCTTTGTTTTGAAGGCAAAAGCGATTGCCTCTCTTCCTTCTAAATTTCATTTAAATGGACAGGCTCTCTTTCATGACTTTCAATGTTCTCGGTTTCAAGGACCCTGTCAAACAACAGGAGATAATGAACCTGGCGCGCTCGCTTAGGGTAGACGTGCTCTTCTTGCAAGAGACCAACTTTCGAACGCGACTCGACGTCATGACCTTCCCGTACTAGGTTTTCGGTTCAGGCCTTCTTCTCTTTAACGCATGGGATGTCATGCGGCACGGGGGTTGTGTTTCTCAATCCGCGGCTCAGGCGGGGGGGCACATTGCCTCTTCGATGCAGAAGGCCGTGTTATCACGGTAGACATGTGGATAAACGACCGGAGAATTCGATTCGCCAACTTTTACGCGCCCGTGAATAAGTCTCTTTTGTCAATGAGTTTTATAAGGGGGCCAGATCGTTCCTTGTTAGACTCAGCACCCTGCATTTTGTTAGGAGATTTCAACTGCGTTTTCGATTCAATTCGAGACGTCCGGGGCCTTAGTCAAGGACAAAGCACGTATCATTTGAAGGAGCTGCGGAAGATATGTAAAGAGTTGAAGCTTGTCGATGCATGGACAGCTCTTCATGGGAACACTTTTGCAGCTACGCGTGTTCAGGGCACGTCGCAGAGCAGGATTGACAGAGTCTATATCCCTAACGAACTTATTGCGAGTCTAGAGGCATGCGAATGTCATTTCTTTGGCGCCTGGGAAACGCAGGCTCAGTGACCACTTGCCGGTGTTGTTCATCCTGAAGGCCAAGCTTGGAAGGCACGGCTCCAAGTTGTGGCGAATGGATCCATCAATTCTAAATGATGAAGTTTCGGTATCTGAAATACGCATGGAAATCTATGCGTCTTTGGAGGATGCACAGCAAATTACGCCGACAACATGGGACCGCTTGAAGACCAGATGGCGTGTGGTTGCGCAGGAGGCAGGGAAAGCGCGCCACGCCCGTCTAACATCACAACTGGATGAAACTTTGAGGCGAATTCAAATCGTTGAAAGGGCAGGCGCTTTAACCTGTGCAATGCGAGAGTACAATTGGGGCGAAAAAGAGCTAAATATGACCTCTTGTTGAGGGCAAAGTCCGGGGCTTTCAAGCGCGCAGAGGAACTGCGCCTGCCTACGGACGAACTAGGAAATTTGGCATACGCGCAGCGAGTAGGGGTAAGGAAACTTCAGCCCACCAGAATCAGCGCAGCGCGGACGGAGAGCGGAAGCATCGTCACAGATGTCCAGTCAATCGAAGAAGTCTTTAGAGCGCACTTTGAAAGGCTCTACACTGCAGAGCATCGCCCTAAAGACGGTAACCAGCCTCAAAGAATCCGCAGCCTTTTGTGAAGGCTTGCCCACGCTTTGTCTCGAGGCGTCCAACATGCTCTGCGCTGAGGCGACAAAAGATGAAGTTTGGCAGGCTCTGAGGAAAATGAACACTACCACGGCGCCAGGTCCAGATGGAATACTGACAGGGTTTTATATATCTTTCTTCGACGTTCTAGGCGACGCACTTACTGACATGGTCAATGGGTTCATTGTTGACGGGCAAAAGCCGAGCTCCTTCAGGGAGGGTCGTGTAGTCTTGCTGCCAAAGGAGGGCATGGATTCTGATGATCCACGGATCGTGGAGACCGATTACCCTCCTCAACACGGAACTACAAACTCGTGGCTACGATCCTTGGTTTGAGGTTAAAACCTTTCTTGCCCTGATATTGTTTCGCCCATGCAAACGTGCGCAGTGCCGGGTAGGTCGATTTTTCAAACACTTTCCCTGATCAGATATTTGTTCTTCTATGCCAAAGACAAAAAAGTTACCGGTGCCTTCGTGTCGTTGGATCAAGCAAAGGCTTTCGATAGGGTAGAACATGACTATCTATACTGTGTTCTGAGAATGTTCGGTTTGCCAGAGCCGTACATCCACTGCATAGAGCTACTATACAGCAACATGAGCAGCCGGCTCCTCATCAACGGCACGGAGACAAAAAGCTTTAGAGTAGAAAGAGGTGTTCGCCAGGGATGTCCAATCGCACCGGTGCTCTTCATTCTTTCTATGGACCCCCCTAATTAGAAAAGTGGCGAAATGCCATAATATTCAGGGCTTTCCAATGACAGGTCTGGGGACAGTTAGCATAACCGCTTATGCGGATGACATCTCTGTATTCGTGCGAAACCAAGCTAGTTTCCGCGTGTTCTTGGAGCTCTTCGAAGAGTATGCCAGTTTGTCCGGTGCTTGCCTGTACGCGGAGAAAAGCAAAGCCCTTTGTTTCGGTGGCTTCCGTGGCTCTTTGCCGGGTGGCATTCAATACGTGGATGCCGTAAAAGTCCTCGGCATATACTTTCAAGACGGGGAGGTCGCCAAAAGGAATTGGGAGGACGCAGTAGATAGAGCCACGCAGGTTTTCGCGTATGCCGCTGACTTTAATTTGTCGCTTGACGCAAAAGTGACGGTGGTCAAAATCAAAGCGTGCGCATATGCTTTTTATATCGGGCACATTGCACTCGTACCACAACTTTTTGCTAGTCGCCTTGCTTCGTTGGTTGGGGCCTTCCTTTGGGACGGCAAGACACCGAAAATTCAACAAAAATTCCTGAAGCTCCCAAAAAGTTGTGGAGCACTTAGTCTGCCAGACGTTCCGACATTCACAAAGGCACTTTCAGCTAAAACTGTTTCCAAATTGTTCCAGGACAATGACTATCCTGGTCGTAGCTTATTGTTGTACTGGACTGGAACTATTCGAGCCGTATTCACGTCTGAAAGGTACTGGGGGGCCACAAGCAGAACACCCGCATGCCTTTTATAAAGCAGCAGCGGGGCTCAAGCGTTCGGTCGATGGCGACGCCGCTGAAGACTGCTTTGCAAAGCTTGCACCCGCACGAATAAGCGGAAACGCTGATCGGTCGCTCCATTACCGACGAGGAGAAACAGAGATGGAGGCCCAACAGGTGGAAACGGTGGCGGAACAACCACATCCCAGAAGTGGTTAGAGAATTTGACTGGCTGAGGCGGTGGGACGCGTTGCCCACTCGCCAGAGACTGTCACAGTGGGGCGTAGTTCCCAATGATCACTGCCCCAACTGTGGCAAAAGAGAAACAATCCGCCATACGATGTTTGAATGCGTGGCGGCCAAAGGCGTGTGGCACGTCGTGTGGCGCCAATTCGGAGTCTCTGCTTCTTCGCGCGGTCAGCGCAAGAGGGGTTTATTTGCACAACTCGTATTTTCTGTCACGATGTTTGTAACTGTGGCGCCGGCGCTGTTTAGCCGAAGCACGCCGACAACCACAATGAGCTGCGTACCCAGCGTTACAGAGGATTAGGATGATCATGGTTCGTTACCTGACCGAACAGATAGAAACACACGGTGAAGAAGCCTTCCTCAGAAGGTGGCATACACGATTTTTTCGGAGTGAGAAAGGGGAATATTGAATTTCCTCTACTGCCGTATTGAAAGCGACTGGCACGGGGGGAAAAATGCGTCTCGTATTATATGAGCCGGCCCAAGGCACTTTTTGAGTGGTAATGTTACTTTTCTTCCCCAATGATATGTAATTCGGTGCAAACTTAGTGAGTTTTTGTGTTCCTTTTTTTTCCTGTTTTTTTTTCAGTGATTAGTGATCTGTGTTAGCATCGCAGTTCCATTGTACCTATGTTTTCTTGTTTGTATGTCCCGCGGAAGTCATTTTGTAACCCAGTGCAGTTATAGTCACCTGAACTGCCGTTACTAGTATGCAATAAACTTCCCTGTGTTCGCCCCTAAAAACACAGGGAAAGAACACGCTAGAGAGCGGACAATCTCAATCTCAACACCAGAAACGAATGCAGGCTGAAACGAGCAGACGAGCTTTTGTCTATGGAGATTCAAATGCGTATGGGATGAAACCACACACGCTACGTGCCACCAAATGGAAGAAGGCAGTGAGGTTCTGGACAAAAAAAAATTCCTCATCTCCCTCTAAAGAGAACCATGTGTGGATGCGAAGCAGCGGGGAGATGATTAGCTTGAGCGGGAGGAACCGTCGCCGCTCTCATTTGACGACAGTGGTCCGGGCGTTCGTCGCGGCGCTGCGCAGGAGAGAGAATGAGGCGCGCGCGCTCTGTCATTTTCATACCGCGGAACTACCGTGGCGCCCCCCAGCGGAGTATGCAGCTGTCACACCACCTGTCGTTCGCGCCGCTCCGTAGAGGAAAGGACGAGGGGACCGTAGGAGAGGAGAGAGAGGGGACGTGCATGCGCTGTGGGACGCGTGAGCCGCTCCGTAGAGTAGATGATTCCAAGAGGAGAGAGGGGGGAGAGGTCGCGCATGCGCTGTGGTGATGTGGGACGCCGGAGCCGCTCCGTAAAGTATTTCTAGAGGAAAGAGGGCGAGAGGACGCGCATGCGCCGCTCCGTAGAGTAGATGATTCCTAGAGTAGAGGAAGGGGGGTGAGCGTAGGAGAGCACAGGGTAGGGGACGCGCATGCCGCTCCGTGGAGTAGACGATTCCTAGAGGAGAGAAAGGGGTGAGCTTAGGAGAGAGAGGGGGAGGGGACGCGTATGCGCTGTGGTGGTGTGGGACGCGGGAAGGAGGAACGGACTAAGCCCCCTCCAAACACATGCAAGCAAGATTAAGGAATGGGGTCAACCTGGGCGACAGACACCACCTGCCTAGCCATTGCTAAGCAGCTCTCTGTGCTCTAGGCCATGACTCATGAATGGGGTCAACCTGGGCGACAGACACCACCGGCCTAGCCATTGCTAAGCAGCCTCTCTGTGCTCTCGGCCATGACTCTGATGACTGTGTTAGGGTTGACGGCCTTCATATTATTACAGGGTTCTGGTTCGCATAATGGGTGCTTCCCTACTTCATGACAGTGGCCGGACGCGGGACGCGGGACACGGGAGGGACGGACAGAGCCCCGAGCATAAGATGCTTCGCATCTAAAACGTGTGAAGCACCCCAGCAAAGGACAAGCTGCTACACTCTGAAGAAAAAGGGAGCTGGTTCAAACGCCAAAAGCTAACGAACCCCTCACCCCCCAAGTGAACGATTTACGTTGCTGAAAAAACACAGGGAAAGAACACACTAGAGAGCGGACAATCTCAATCTCAACACCAGAAACGAATGCAGGCTGAAGCGAGCAGACGAGCTTTTGTCTATGGAGATTCAAATACGTATGGGATGAAACCACACACGCTACGTGCCACCAAATGGAAGAAGGCAGTGAGGTGTTGGACAAAAAAAATTCCTCATCTCCCTCTAAAGGGAGAACCATGTGTGGATGCGAAGCAGCGGGGAGATGATTAGCTTGAGCGGGAGGAACGTCGCCGCTCTCATTTGACGACAGTGGTCCGGGCGTTCATCGCGGCGCTGCGCAGGAGAGAGAATGAGGCGCGCGCGCTCTGTCATTTTCATACCGCGGAACTACCGGTGGCGCCCCCCAGCGGAGTATGCAGCTGTCACACCACCTGTCGTTCGCGCCGCTCCGTAGAGGAAAGGACGGGGGGGGACCGTAGGAGAGGAGAGAGAGGGGACGTGCATGCGCTGTGGGGGGTGTGGGACGCGTGAGCCGCTCTGTAGAGTAGATGATTCCAAGAGGAGAGAGAGGACGCCGGAGCCGCTCCGTAGAGTAGAGTATTCCTAGAGGAGAGAGGGGGAGAGGACGTGCATGCGCCGCTCCGTAGAGTAGATGATTCCTAGAGCAGAGGAAGGGGGTGAGCGTAGGAGAGCACAGGAGAAGGGGACGCGCATGCGCTGTGGGACGTGGGGGGCCGCTCCGTAGAGTAGACGATTCCTAGAGGAGAGAAAGGGGGGTGAGGTTAGGAGAGAGAGGGGGAGGGGACGCGCATGCGCTGTGGTGGTGTGGGACTGAGCCCCCTCCAAACACATGCAAGCAAGATTAAGGAATGGGGTCAACCTGGGCGACAGACACCACCTGCCTAGCCATTGCTAAGCAGCCTCTCTGTGCTCTCGGCCATGACTCTGATTACTATGTTAGGGTTGACGGCCTTCATATTACTACAGTGTTCTGGTTCGCATAATGGGTGCTTCCCTACTTCATGACAGTGGCCGGACGCGGGACGCGGGACGTGCGAGGGACGGACAGAGCCCCGAGCATAAGATGCTTCGCATCTAAGAGAGGCAACGCTGGAAGAGGCCTGTGATGCAGTCGAGAAAATGAACAGGGTATGTTACACAGCCGATGCTATTATCGTACTGCATGAGGGAACCCACGACCTAAACACAACCAATGCTCCAACAGAAAGCCTAGCCCAGAGCGTACGCGACAGGCTACCATCGTGGCTCCAGCGAAATGACAAACACAAGTTCCTTGTGTGCACAGTCCCGCAATGGACCACAAAGAACCCATCACTATAAGCCGAGTGCAGCAAGTGTAACGCAAGGATGAAGGAATTATGTAGAGAGCTGGGAGCCGGAGTAGAATTTGGAAGTACAAACTGGGTACCGGAGAAGTAGTTGTACAGTGGCATCTACAGTGAAGACACAGCAGCGGCGCTGGGGCCGCGACTTGGGCGTAGGAATGGCACTTTTTAGAGCCAGCCAAAGCCAGCTATACACGGAGCGGAAAAAACAGAGGCTTCAACACAGCTCATGAAAGCGTTGAAGCAGACCATCACACAGATGGCGTGGGAACAGGACCCAGGAAGACCCTGGAGGACTCGGAAAGCAGCGAAAAGAAACTGAATCCCCACATCGCACTTTGTGGAGAGAGGGGAAGGGACAAGGGAGAAAAAAAACATGGTTGATCCCTCCGTCATAGGAATCGGTATAACACGAAAGTGAAGCGTGTCCTTACAGAAGTAGTCGAATGTTTACTGCACATTGATGTAAGAGAGCTTGTACAATGTCTATTGGTGTGTTGACAGTTATAGCACCCTTTAACGTGGATGCATCCACGTTCACGCTTGATGGTACATCTGTATCCCGACAACTAACGTCTATGATGAATGATTAGAAAAACCCTTGTGGTCATAGATGATTGTGGTAGCTGTACGGTGAGAGCGGAGTCATTGAAAGCGGTGTGACAGCCAGAAGCGCGTCAATGATTGGGCGCCGAACTTGGGCTAAGGTCGCCTACTGGCGGCATCTTAGAATTATTGAAAAACGTTGCCCGACCAGAGGGAAACGCAATGAGCGTCGTGTCTTCCCCGTTGGCCGGCTGCGATTTTTCGCGGGGTGAGCTAGGAACATGGTTAGGGACGCGGAATTACGGCCACGCGACGCACTCATGCGTCGCACAGCTATATTTGGTATGGACGGATGCTACGAGTGTGGATGCTAGAGGTAAGGTCGCCACCTGGCAGTGTGTTAATGCGTCGGCAAAATTGCACGTTTAGTATTCGAAACACGCCGAATGGGCGGACGCGGAGAAACAACGCTTTGAAGAAAGTAATCGGGCATTTCACGGTCGTAATGCATTACTTCTGCTAGCAAGAGCCCTGTGAGAGGACAGTGGTAGATATAAAAGGCTTGTTTTTAAAGCCTGAAAAGTATGTGATCGTGGCGCAGTGGATAGCGTGCCCGGCATCTCTTGTCGCGGACCTACAGGTCGTAGGTTCGACTCCCGTTCACGGAGCTTTTTTTCTTTGTCTTCTGGTCATGTGCATTTTTTCGACGTCATTTCCGTGACGGAAATACGTCACTCTAATCTTGGTGGACCCCGGCATAAAACACTTTCGTGTTAAAAGGGCTAGAAGGGGAACGAAGTACAAGACCCCAAGCGAGGAATAAACCCGAACCTCACCCCCTCAGAACTGACAGCCACGGTCGGCTAAAGAAAACGAGACAACGCAAGAACAATATGCATGATAATACACTGTATTACTTGAACATGTAGGGAGGCAGACGAGAGTAAAAATGACAGGAGCTGCATAAAATCTTTGAAGAAGGACACGTTGAAATAGCCGGCTTGACAGAAACACACCTACGGAATGATAATTACCCCCCCACGGGTGCTGTCTTTGCATGGGAAGGTTTAAACCGCCATGGTAGTGAACGGAGAGGAGGTGGCATGGCCTTCGTGTATCGTTCAGATACGCAGTGGGAGAGGACCCTACAACGATGCACAGAGTATATGTGGATAACAGGTACAATGGGAAACCTGAAACTGGCTGTTAGGCTGGTCTACCTGTGGACAGGGGCAGACTCCTACCGAAATACCTGGAGGTTCTTGGATGCCTGGAAAAGGATATTCAAAAAATTGGCCTGCCCACCATCATCATAGGGGATTTCAATGTCCAAATTGAGGGTATGGATGGGAATACGAACCGAATGGATAGGTACTTTCCATTCGGTTCGTATTCCCATCCATATCCAAATGAGGACTGGTGATTCTAAATGGGGACTGGTGATTCTAAACACCACCGATAAGTGTGATGCGAAAGCCACGTGGGCAGTTTCAGACAAGCAAAAATATATAGCCTATTGCCCAGTTTCCCCGTTACTGTATCCCCATTGACACGACGGGTACCAAAAGCGTGGGCAGTGTCCACAGTAGCATATGGTTTGGAATAAGCAACAGCTGTCGACCACCACCAGCGCTAGAAGGAAAAGAAAAGGCTCACAACCTACCAGAATGGGCCTTAGACAAACTGGTTGAGACACTGGAGAGCTCTGAGGAACAAGTGGACACGGACGTATATAAAGGTTTTGAGCAGTGGCTGGTGAACAACATGGAGTCTGTCACAATGACAGTCAACCCCCCCCACAAAAACAAGCAAGAAATACCTACGCAAAGCATGGTGGGACAAGGAGGTCTCGAAGGCTCTGCTCAAGCGGAAGCAAGCGTGCCGTGTACACCGCCACGTACTGTAGTATGGGGCCACGGGGAACAATATCCTGCAGATGTGGGAGGCCTACAGGGAGGCGAAAAGACACATGGCCAGGGTAGTACAAAAAAATGCGGGCGATAACTGTGCGCCTCCTAGAAGACATAAAAAAGGCGGGTAAAGACGCTGTCAAGAAGTTCTGGCAGTGTATGAGCCCCCCAGCCACCTACAGCTCCCAGACCCAGGCAGGCCTTCAAGACACGCACACTGGGCGAGCAGTCTCTGAAGATGAATGCCTCCGACTTGTGGAGAAACATTTCAGAGCCAAGTTCCGGTCTCTGGAAAACGCCCTAAAAAGCATAGGCCACGAGACCACGATGTCACTGAGCCCATGCACTACGATTACAGCAGAACTTGAACGGGCCATCAAGCATTTGTCTGGAAGCACAGCTGCAGGATTAGACGGAATACCTGCACTATATCTTAAGAAGATAGGGTCAACTGTGTGAAAACTACTTCTCGCTGTCGTCAACCGGGTACTGTTGAGTGGTGAAATACCCAGAAGCTGGAACCACTCAAGCATTCGGCTCATCGTGAAAAAAGGCAGTGACAAACACCACCTCGACACTTACCGACCACGTTGCGGTCACTTCTGCACTGTACAGACTCTTCTGCTGTATCCAACAGCGACGCATCGAGTCCTGTGCAGAATTGGTTCTGTCCAAGAGGCCGAAAGTGACAGCTAGCGTACGACGGCAGCAGGGAAGCCCGCTTTGAGTCTATGCACTAAGGCAAAACAATCCACCTAGGAAGAGCCGCTGTATGAGAATTCGAAGGGAAGCGGCCTTCTATGCGAAGCGAGATGCGGCATGCTATGAACCCGATCGCTGAGAACGAAGTGCATGCCCAATCTCGACAAAACGTGCCCCGCTTTGCGTCCTGGAGAAGTAAACCACACAGTACTTGTACTCGAATGCCCCGTGCTGAAAGCGAAGGTCTTCGCCGCCGCCCCATCTGCTGCGGCCACTGCGCTGACTGCGTTTCTCGACAGCAGCAAGCGCTGGCGATGGCGCTTGGTTTCCGGGAGTCGCAAGAGGAGCAATCGCAGTGGGAAGCAGTAGAAACAACGAAGCGAAGATTGGAACACTGGTGGTGTGCGAGCTATCTGCAGGATAGAACACGTCCGGCAGCAAGCACATCAAGTCGGTGATTCGAGACTTTTACAGCGAAAGCTGTTATGAGATCACAACAAGGGTCGTTTCTGCGCCGTAGTTGTCCGCCGCCGCCGCCGCTGCCGCCGCCGCCGCCGGTGTCCCGTAACAAATATCGCACGAAATAAGAAAAAAAACTAAATAAATAACAAACACCTATGACCGAATGGGAATTGAACCCGGGTCTTCTGCGTGGCAGCCCAGCACTCTACCACTGAGCTACGCCACTGCTTGAAACTGCGGTGCAAACTGACCCTACGCAGGCTTCATATCGGGCAAGGAATCGCGTTAACGTGTGTTGTAAAGCATTTTAGAGCAGTAAATTAAGAACCGGGCGTCACACAATGCGAATTGCGTAACGAGTGGGTCGTTCAATGCTCCAACCCATTACAAAAGCCTGAGGCATAATTCTTCATCGTCTTCAGCCACAGCATCAACAAAGTGCACATAATGCGTTACAAGAGTGTAGCGGGTACCGCGCTTTTCTGAAGAATGAAGAATAATGGCATAGTAGACGCTTCCCCACTACACAAAAATTATGATGATTTATATCGCAGTGGGTATTATGCAAGTAAGGTTGTTGTAGTTGCCCCAAGAATGTTTAAAAAAGGCTCTAAAAAGGCCGCTCTCCCAGCTTTCGCTGTGGCTGTGCTGCGAGTTCCGCGCAGGCCTGTAGTTTTTTTTTTTTTTGTGCCAGATCCGAATTTTCCGTTTGATCGCCCGTTACAAAGGGCAGGGCAACAATCATCATCATCATCAACTGGCGAAGCTGTCTCCCGTCTCGCTACTTCATGAAACCTGTTGTTCTCTGGGTAGGAAAAACACTTTTTGCTTGATGAAACATTGTTTTCGTTCACTTTGATGATAAATATTTATTTTTGATTTAATTTTGGGCATGTTTAGGAGTAAGCTGGACCGCCTCTGTCACAGTGGACAGAATATGGATTTCAATTGTAAGCGTTCTACGTAAGATCAGTTGAGCTGGAGATCGCGTTAAGCTGGTTTTCCCGACATCTCTGAGACCGATGCTCACACCTGCTACTCTTCACACGCAGTGGAAGATTCGATGTACAGCCTCACAAATACTTTGGTGTAACCCGCAGCCGGCGTATTAGTAAGCACACTTGTACGAAAGTTTAGTACTTATGCCTCCTTTGCAGTGTTCATCACTGCAACTGAATGAGATGCTTCTTAATGATTGAAAATTTGCTGCAAATATTTTGCCAACCTCTTTGCGTCGCTAATATACAGGAAATCGCCTGCACGTATGACTGCACGGCTCCTGTGCAGACACCCCCCCACCCCACCCCCCCCCCCCGTCCCGCTCTACTCTTCCCGTGTAGATTGGATTCGTGGTGACGCCAATAAAAATGCCGCAGGAGTCACCTGTGCTGGGTCATTGGCATCCTTCAGGCGTCATGTATTTTCTACTTCCACAAGGAATTAAGTACTTGTGTTTGTCCGCAAGCGGAAAAAATACGGTGGTTCGCTCGAATACGGGCCTCATGCGCTAGCAGTCAGGGCTATAAAAAACATGCCCTTCCGTTCAAAACATCTGCGCGATACTCTCGCAGGCCAATGAAACACCTGCTAGACTAGAATAGTCCACATAGCACGCGCCACACCTTAGGGGAATAGGCCCTTTTCATAATTGTAAAGCTACCTTTCCTGCAGTGCAGTTAGCCCAACTGTAGGCGGGTAGCCACTTCTGCAAAGAGAGTTCAAACGCAGTTTGCTTGCGCTATGACGACGGAAACGTGGACTCAGCCAGGGTTGCCGTTGGGTTGATATGAAAAGTAGCCAGAAGTCAAGGTAAAGGTAGCCAAAATAGCCAGGTCATTTAACTTTATCGCCAGATTTGTAGCCAAATAGAACAAAGCTGGTAATATGACCACAGTTTTTTTATTATACAATAAATATAATTTTGTACATGCAGAAACATAGAAATAAGAGCACATTTTTCCCCTCTTGCTTGGTATTCAAGCAACAAATGAGTTGCAAAAAAAGAAAAAAAAGGATTTTATTTATTGATTTATATATGCACCCAGATAGCCAAGAGCTCTACAGAGGAGAGTGCACAAAACACAAACTAACAGAATACAGTGAGTAAAAAGAACAACTAAGAAACTTCCTACAGACTAGTAGCTAGCTATACTGGTCCAATGATGGTTACTGTCTCGCGAAAACGATGATTTGCCCCCCCTTGGTTGAGAAGGAAGGTGATTCCACTCCCTTGTTCCACGCAGTAGAAAAATCTTCGGAGAATGCTTTGGCTTTACAAAATAGGAATACCTACCTTCTAGCGGGAAACAAAGCAACAGGACATATAGCGCGGTGATAAAATAAATGTGTCGTGAGGGCCACTACGGTGTTATTTTATGAAATAAGTTCAAGCGGCAAAACACTAGATGCGCTGTTAAAGACGGAGGGGAAAGGCTGGATTTCATGGCTCTTATGGTAGCATTGCGGTTGTAGTTAGAATGAATAAAACGACCATCATTATTCTGAACAAGCTCCGGGGCAGTCACTGGTTTCACACGCACCACTAGGATCCCATACTGAAGCAAAAAAAAATTCAAATTTTAGTCGTATTCAGGAACAGCAGTACTCATGAATACGGCTGACTTTGTTGATAGTGTTTTCAGTGTGTACGGTCCTGTTTAATTAAATGATATATGAACATAAATA
>JALIZH010014572.1:0-40280 GCA_030522465.1 Rhipicephalus appendiculatus
GAGGCCATTTTCTTAACTTGATACACCTCAAAAATGGTACGATCAGACATTTCTCCATGACCAACATAAATACCAGGAGGTAATATCAAAATCATGACCTGCATGTCATGTACAAGTTGATTTACATGCCACGCTCATGGCACGCTGACGGCCGCTTCGCTAGCTTGATATACACCAAATCTGGTATTGAGCGACGTGATTGTGTGACGAGCATAAATGACAAGTGGTAATACGGAAATCATGACATGTCATGTGCAACATGACTTGCATGCTCATGACACTCTCGTGGCCGTTTCGCTAGGTTTATGTGGACCAAATTTGGTAATGGGCGACGTGATTGTATGACGAGTATAAATGACAAGTGGTTATATGGAAATCATGACATGCCATGTGCAACATGACTTGCATGCCACGCTAGCTTGATATACACCAAAATCATTATTGCGGGACGTGACTGCATAACGAACATAAGTGGCAGGTGCTAACATAATAATCTTGGCATGCATGTCATCTACAGTGCCATTTACATGCCATGCTCATGGTGCGCTTGCGTCCAGTTCGCTAGCTTGATATACACCAAAATTGGTGTTGCGCGACGTGACTGCAGACGAACATAAATGACAGATCATAACATGTAAAGCATGACATGCATATTATGTACAGCATCATTTGCTCCTTGCTGGCTGCTTCGCATTACACCGATTCCCACAGTGCGTGGGATCTGCCGTTTTTTTTTCTCCTTAAAGCCCGCGGTTATGCATGGTGATGTTCCGCTGTCATCCACTATGCTAAACAATTTCCAAGGAAACATAAGCCGAAGCTGCTTCTTCACCGGGAAAGCCTTTTTAGCAGGCTCGCCATCACAGTAGTATGAGAAAAATAGCTGCGCAGCATGAGAACACGAAAACACCAGCCAGAGAGGAGCACAACAAAATTAAACCTGCAGGTGCTTTGGATTTGACCGGCTATCTTCACGACTATGACCCCTCAGTTCATCACTAACACAATAATCACACGGTTAAGGTTCTTGTTTAAGTTTTACAAGCATTTTTGTCTAAAATGCTGTTTCGTAGAGGGAAAACAGGAAAGAGCACTTTGAGCACAATTTGGAGCAGCTGTTGGCCGCTTCAATGCTGGCTTTGTCATGCTAAAACGTTGCATAACAACGTAAAAGCCCCAAAATGCACACAATGTGTTGTTCGGGCAATAGAGGTAGGAAATAAATTACCTGTGTTGAGATGTTGCCTTTGCACTGATTGAACGGCAGATTTCTTACTCTTTTTACTGTGTAACATGTGTTGTTTTGGAAGTGACCTTTTTTTTTTTCATGGTATAATGCGCACTCCAGAGTTTGAAAAGAGCCACGACTGCTGTTTCGGGAATAATGAAAGGAACTTTCGCGTTCTCGAACCAAAATATTTTTAGGCTCATAAACCAACCAAACTGCTTCTAAGGGCATTTGGCAGGTTGGTTTATCAGTTTAGAGATAAATAACCGTTCTAAACAGTTAGAAAACAGTTCTAAACATCGAAACACGGTCGGCCTTTGAACGGTGCTTTGCAATTCTGATACTAAACTGCGACAGAACCCTTTGCAAGCAAACTCAGTTGCTGAAAGCAGATGAGGTTTTCCTTTGCAAAGCATAGTGCACTCAGACATGGATAATACTGAAATGCCTCTAACTGAATAAAATGATTCCTTTTATTCTGAATTGATAGGTATGTACTCCGTTTCAATCAAAGAGGGCAAGACGAGGAAGCTGGAAGCTCGCACCTTTTCAACTTTGAACACAACTCAAAAGAAAAAAACGCAACTTTTCCATAAAGCTTCACTTTTTTGCACTTTAACTAAGAGGTCAGAAAGGGCTGCTAGCACATGAATGGCCCCGCTATCTTACGCCTGCGCAGAGCAGCCATATGAATGATGGACAGCTTTAATTTTGAGCGATTCGAACTATTCAAGGAGTTTTGGATATACGAAGTTTTAAAGGGTAGTTGATTTTGCTGGTAGGTCTCCGTAGCTAGTTTCAGTTTCTGAAAAACCAGTTTTGTTGCTTGCCCACTCGGCATGTTTGGCTACAGCATCGCATGGTCAAGTCTAGGTTCTTACATTCTTTTTTGTGATAATTCTCCTTCTAGGTCTTTTTATTTTATTTTCGCCACTACATGTTGCTTGACAGTAAAAAGAAAACTTGTCTGGTGATAAACCCTTTACTTCTATGTGTTCCAGCATGGATTTTGGGGGGTCAGTGGAATAATGACGTCCCGAAGAATAATGACGCGGGATGAGGTGGTGCCGACAATGAACCTGCATGCGGTGGGGGCCACACGACCACAGCTGTGTAGCTGAGAGGCGAATATCCAGGGGGCTGCGCATACCCGGCACTTGATAGCGGGGATGTCAAAGACGTGGACGGGTAAGGGGCTGGAACTGTAGTGAAGGCCTCGCAAATTTCGGTGCGTATGGCCTGCTGCAGAGTCCGAGGCAGGGTTGCGGCGGGCCCGTCGTTATAAGGCCGCAAGGAGAGCTGTCAGGCCACTTCCTTTCTCTTCAAGTCTGATCTGGTGAGACAGCTTTGTTTGGCGTACGTAGCCGTTTGCGACTGCGACTGTCGGAGGATATATACCTCCTCCGACCACACCAACTGGCACACCGTACTGCCTTTTGTTACCTTGGCATAGAACACCGCGACGCAAGTGACTACTGAATTTTTCCCGCTCTTTCTTTTGTATGGCCGCGAGCCTTCCCACCCACTGGACACTACTCCCGTACCGACCTGATGCCTCTGAGTGCACTCAAATTTCTGAAGTGGTTCGATACGCTGAAGACTGCCGTCAGTTGGCTCGTTCCCTGACTAGCGAAGTTCTAGGTCGACAAAAGACACGACATCACGACATTCATCACCCAGCTCCCACGTTTCCTTCTGGCTCCCTTGTTTGGCTATGGGTAACTCCCCCCCCACGTCCCTGGCCTCACCTCTAAACTTCTGCTGCTATTCCATGGTCCATATCGTGTCACTGATGACACCTTCCCGGTAAATTACATCGTCGAACCCTTCACACAATCACCAGACTTCTGTCGTCGACGACGCGACACCGTACTCGTCGACCGTCTCAAGCCATACAACGACCCCGTTATTGCACCTACTGCCTGAGTCGCCAGGATGGCTATGTTTCCCCCCCCCGGGGGTATTGTAGTAGAGCCCATATACCATCGTTTATGCGCCTGTGAAATTGGACGAGAAAAGACCCGCGCTGTGATTTCGCGAGAGCCTGTGCCCTCTTTGGCAGCCTTGTACTGCTTCATTGTACGGTTCTCCTTAATTACGACATCATAACATCAATAAACATCATCACAATATATATATTAAAACAAGGCGTTTAGGTACAGCACTTGGTGATATCGGAGAACAGCAATCACTACGAGTTGCGTGGTAATCGCGAAACCAGCCTAAGCGTCGACACAACGAAACATCATCTTCTCTGCCTGACTAGTGCCCGCTGCGTTTTCGAGTAGCATTTATCTTCTTCACTACAATATATATATATATATATATATATATATATATATATATATATATATATATATATTCAACGGCGACGGTGATGGCAAAAACTAGCCGACCCTGTCCATATAATTGTTATCGCATTTAAACACGAAATGTAACACATCGCTAAGCCTTTGAGACAGAAATTTGACTATAGGAATACACGAAACTTATCCTGAAGAAATTTCTTTTGTTCTCCAACATGTATCCTCATTGTATGCACGAGTCTCTTAAGATTAAGGGAATTAAACCAATGTTTGTCATACTGAATAAACCTGGTACACCAGGTATTTGTGTAGACATAGCGGAACACTGAATCGGCGTAGGCCTATTTCTCTCAAGCATGATGGCAGAGTCGGTGAGTTGGCTGAAATGCATGGTACTTCCCCAACAACGCGAAAAAACGGGACCAATAAAGAGATGTGTCTTCTCTTTTTTGGTCCCATCTTTTGCGGTGCTGTAGGATATCTTTCCCATCCCCAATTAGCGGCAACATAGGTGGCAATGCCAGCACCGGCGTCCATAACTTATTGCTGTGCAGATACAAGTTGTCTAGTATGTAAATCTAATATATCATGTCTGCGCTGGACTTGCTTTGACTCTACAAGGAAAACGGCAAATAACAAAGAATTAATCTTGGATTTTTCAGTCTATAAAGGGCATGCGCCAGTTTTGCCATTTTTCTCCATTGATCTTCATGCTATACTGTTGTCACGCTGTTTTTTTTTTTTTCAGGCAGTTATTTTGAACTTCTTATTGTGAATGAACCGCACATGCATTTGCCGTTAACGTACGACCCATCTTGTCCGAGAGCATCACCACTTGAATAAGCGCGTCACCGGAATAGTTTATAGGTAAGAGAAATTTTACAGAACTTGTTTTAACAGCGAACCTGTTCTAGCTCGGCGTAAAATGTCTGTCGTGATCAAAACTATCATCATCACGAACTGACACGTGCTCTCTTGGTCCCCTTCTTCCCTTTCGTCATTTTCATTTTCTGCTTCGCAACCAAAACACGAGCGTCAGTGTGGCGTAGAGCAAGGGGTTGACCGAAATAAAGAAAGACATAAAGA
Organism: Rhipicephalus appendiculatus; assembly: GCA_030522465.1. Lineage (NCBI taxonomy): Eukaryota > Metazoa > Arthropoda > Arachnida > Ixodida > Ixodidae > Rhipicephalus > Rhipicephalus appendiculatus. Next base: position 4,621 of record JALIZH010014572.1, read on the forward strand.
TAGAGAGAGATGGAAAGAAAAGAAAAATCTCAGTGAAAAAAGTTCTTCACGAGGCTGCGAAATTCAATCCCGCGTAACTATGATCCGAAGGCTTGCGCCTTAACCACTATCCAGGCAGGCTGACAGAACACAGCATAACCTTGTACAATATGTTATAGAAAAGAGGTAGGAAAGGTAAGTGAGGCTGAGAAGGAGAGATGTGAGGGTGAGAAGAAGGAAAAGGAGGAGAGAGTAAAACAGCATATAAATAATGAGAGAGAGAAATAGAAAGAAAGAAATGCAGACAAAGAAAGGACACAATCAAAGAGAGGAAAAAAAGAGATAGAAAATAAAGACAGAAAAAGACGAAAAGATAGAAAGAAAGAAGAAGCAAGCTACAATGGGACAAAGGGTGAGACCGAGAAAGGAAAGGAAGAGAAAGAAGGATAGAAGGAGATGAAAGTGAAATAAACAGAAAGAAAAGAAAGACAGCAAAAAAGAAATTGAAATAAACAGAGACAAAAAAGGCAGAAAGACATAGAGAAGAGAGAAAAAGAAAGAGACTGAGAAAGAGAAAATTACCATATCGAAAAATCTCATATGGCGCGTATTACACATATGCAATCATGTGGTATGATCATAAGAAAACACATATGACTCATAAGTGTTGATACGAGATTATTCGATACGAGGCATAAGTGTCATAACCCTTTGCGGCCTGGCCCGCACAAACGTGTGGGTCAATAAAGACGCTCACGAAACAGCACCTGTTTCAGTTTCCGTTTCACAGCTTTGTGCCGCTGAAGTCAAAGGTTACGGGAACATATCTGTTTCAGTAGTTCAATAATTTCGACACCAGAGGGCGAGTAATCTTCCATGAAAAATGCTGTCTGAGCACGTGCGCCGACAGCAGCTACCTCAGACGTTTAACCCTTTCAGCCCTGGATTTTTCATTTTAATCGGAGACTTTATTTGTGCGTGTTTTCATAATAGGTAGGAGCTCAAGAGACCACAACCGAAAAATCGAGGCAGTGGTGCAATTATTGCGATAGCAATTATATGGACAGTCTCGACGGGTTTTTGCCGTCGCCGTTGCCGTCGCCGTTGCCGTCGCCGTCGCCGTCATGTCGCGTATGAAGTCCAAATTGATAAGAACCCCCTGCGCATCGTACGGTACCAGCGGGTAATAGCGGGCGAGCGGGAGCCGGCATCTCCGTCGCTCCGAGGCGCATGCGATAAGATCCCCCCAACTGTTCAACCGGCCCCGCCCGTCGTTCTCGAGCGTGAAAAGACGCGAGGGGGGCTGGGGGGGTCCCTCGAGCGACCATCGATTTTACGACCGCGGTCGTCGCGGGCGCGCGCGTTATCTCCCCATCTCGGCAGCCGACAGCGGGCGGCCGGTGTACCCTTCTACGTGCTGCGCTCTCAACGCGAAGAGAATTCTCTTAAACAAGCGTTTTCTAGCGTTGCGTGAGATCGGATCCAAAAGACTTAGCTGCCAGCCTCACTTCGTATAACATTACAATTTGTTGCTATCGCATTCATTGCTTCACCCTTGCGTTGAAACTGTGACTTTTTTATTGATTAATTAACACGGCATCAAATTAGGTCATCAGGGTTTAGTGCTTGTGAAATGACGAAAATGGCTTCTTTATTCGTGCTACTGACTAGAGTAGACAAAATGTGAACTAACGTCCAATTTTTCAGAGTGATACTCATTGAAACAGCTTCGCAACATCGTCCCGAAAATGGCGCTTACCCGCCTGAGTTTCCGCGCCTCGGCTTCGCCCAAGACGATGATGATGATGATGATTCCTCTACCATGGCTCATACTCACTCAGGGGGGATTGGCCAAGAATTGATGATATGAATCTTTTTTTTATATTTTAAGTATTAAATATTAATAACAAAAGGAAAAAAGAACGTACATAAAAATGGGAAGAGTGCAATAATTGTTCAGATGAGACTACATTCCCGATCTTGCTTAGAATTTCAGTAACAGGCTAAAAAAAATTTTTTTTTCTGTTTTCTGTTTTGAGATGACTCATTACTGCTATAATAGTACTTATACAAGCAGGGATTTAGAGTCGCATCCGTTTTGTTTCCTGAAGGTATCTGCTAACGGCATCATAAGCGTTCCTGTGGCTGAAGCCCAGAGCCGAAGCACCAAAGGAAAGTACATTGTCTATTGTGAGGCTCAGCCCCAGGTTAGCGAATGGCATAGCAAGAAGTCTTTTTTTTAGCAAACTGTACCGGCGACATGCCTTCGGTCAAGCTTCTTCTTCTTTGTGGCCCCCAGCTTCGCAAACATGCCACAATAATGATGTCAATCGCCGTGAGGATGATGGAAGAAGTATTACCCCAAGAATGGTTTCATTTCCGAGGTGCTAGGCAAATCTTACGTGGCGATGTCAATTGACACCGCCAGGGCCGAAAGGGTTAAATCAACGCTCCTCTTCTTATAATTTTTTTTTCGGGAATGTATGCACATGAAAGGAATATTAAGACTTAAAAAAAACATGCTTCGCTGAAAAATTTGCGCGTTCTTATCACACACGCTGTGTACTCAAGCGTGAAAAAGTCACCCGCACGTTTGTGCGGGCTGGGCTTTAGTCCTTGTCAAGTGCACGGCAGAGCGGCACAGGTTGGCTCCTTCGCGCGTGGTTGCGGCTGCGCATTTTGTCTTTTTATTGCGAATAGCTTTCTAGGCATTTTATTGGCACTTCTTTGGTTGTTGTTTCCTAATGTTTTCTTATATCTGAAGTTAGCGACGCGAAGTGATATGCGTGAATTGTGATCACCATTTACGCAGAAAATATTAATTTTGTGAATGTGTTGTCACAACATGCATTATATTTCAGATAATTAGGTTTTACATTGCCTATCATATAGAGTTTCAGTATCGCCAGTGAAATCCTAAGGATAATAAATAACATTGAGGGTTAATATCGCTAAAATTATCTAACTCAGGGAACAAGTTTCTGTGGGCACTGAATTTTCTTTTTTTTTTCACATGCCAAGATTTTCAAACCAGAGGATGATGACGACATAGAAGAGATATTGAGCCTCCTGATGTCTTGCGTCAGAATTGGGTAGGGACCACGTCGACGAATTGACAGAGATTCATATTCGAGGTTCGAGCCAACTTAGTGATGAAAACGGGAGTATGGAAGGCGAGTTTTTGAGCAGTCGCCTCCGTAATAACTGGGTCAGGTGGCCACTCACCCTATCCTGCCAGTTTCAGTGAAATTGATGTCTTTTGGAAGAAGACACATTCGGCTGCAAAATCCTCACCTGCTTGGAAGTGGTGAGACAGCCGACGTTCTTGTTGTTGTCAAGACTCCTTTGCCGACTTTCTCACACTCATTTAATGCAACGATCTTTGAAGTTACTCCTGACAAAACGGCAGTGCGCCCTAGCTGTACTCATAGAACAACTTTGCAAGTAAGTGTGCAAGAGATCAAGCAGCTTTAGGTATGGACGTGGTCATGGGCTGCATCCGATCTCTAAGGAACTTTGCTCGTCACCAGGCGCTCAAGAATTGAAAGCGGAAAGAAAAAAAACCGCCAGGCCTGCGCGGAACTCGCAGCCCAGCCACAGCGAAAGCTGGGAGAGTGGCCTTTCTACAGCTTTTGAATTATTCTTGGGGCAACAACAACAACCGCACTTGCATGGTACCCACTACGCCATAAATCATCATAATTTTTGTGTAGTGGGGAAGCGTCTGCTATGCCATTATTCGTCATTCTTCAGAAAAGCGCGGTACCCGCTACACTCTTGTAACGCATTGATGCTGTGGCTGACGACGATGAAGAATTTTGCCTGAGGCTTTTGTAATGGGTTGGAGCATTGAACGGCCCAATCGTTACGCAATTAGATTTGTGTGACGCCTGGTTCTCACTTTACTGGTCTAAAACGCTTAACAACACACGTTAACGCGATTCCTTACCCGACATGAAGCCTGCATAGAGTCAGTTTGCACCGCAGTTTCAAGCAGCGGCGTAGCTAAGTGGTAGAATGCTGGGCTGCCACGCAAAAGACCCGGGTTCGATTCCCGTTGGGTCATAGGTGTTTTTTTTATTTATTTAGATTTTTTTCTTATTTCGTGCGATATTGGTTACGGACACCGGCGGCGGCGGCGGCGGCGGACAACTACGGCGCAGAAACGACCCTTGTTGTGATCTCATAGCAGCTTTCGCTGTAAAATGTGTCACAAGATGAATCCTTAGACAACTTTACTGGACTGTAAAAGGCGCCCGGCATAACGAATCGATTAGGCTCAGCTATACGTACCACTGGCAATCGGTATACAGCTTGACATATGCACACCACTGCAGGCTGTCAAGTGTAGCTTCTTGTTCAAGGACGCGTTGTATGAAGTGCAACTTAAACCTGTGCCTCACAAGTTACACGCAATACTCTAAAATGTTGCATTCGCAGCGCTGACCACGCATTTTTTGCTTTATCTTAGCCGTTATGAGTGTATTCTTCGCTGCAGTGAATCACATGAATAAAAGCCCAGCCCGCACATATGTGCGGGTCTGTTTTGTGGGGCAAAAACTCCAATTCTTACAGTTTAACCTTTGAAAACGTAATTAGAATAGAGAAAACATCAATAATGTTTGGTCAAGTTGGCAGTTTTTCTGTTGTATTTTTCTTGAGCAGGAAAGGGATAAAAGGAGTTTCGAAAGGGTAAAAAGAAGCAGCGAAGGCAGCCCAGCTCTGAACTTCCTTCAGGCTTGGAACCACTAGCGCGAAGCTGCCCGTGAGCTCCGCTAAATGTTTACCCTTGCGCCTCTAGTCCAAGCTGCGCTAATTTATCCTTGCTAGATTACAAACAATATGATCGGGCTGGTTGGTAGCGATTTACAGTAGTAGTACACTTAGTGCGTGAAGTACCTACGAATTACAGTACTAGGTAGTGCGAATTTTCGAGAAACACACCAAGATCACATGTTAAGAGCTTGTCGGTTGTAGTATTGCGTTTCTTTATCGACATTTAGCTCTACGTATATATCGTTGGTCTGGCTATGAACATATTTTCTGTTCGAAGCACATTGTGCGCGCGTGCAAGAAACATTATCACTTTAAAGCCGGTGACACTCACTGGCGTGCCATTTGAGAGGATGAAAAGTGTCGTATTAATAATGAAACGTACAGAAAGTTTCCTCTCAACTCACATAGCGAGGTGCCAAAACGCAATAACTAGTTTTTCTACTGCTTCCGGCACACTTCACTGTTGCGGTTTCCCTCTAAACGTGACGTGCGCAAAAGCGGGTGTTCATTATAAATACGCTGGTTCAAAAACGCAAATTTCCCGCCTCATCAAAAGGAAGATCTCATCCTTAGCTGTAGATAGCGGGATGCGTTGATTTTCCAGCGTTTTTTGACTAGACATGCACTGTCGGACAAAATTTTAAAATTTCCAACAATTTTTAGTGTTCGCTCTAACCGTGCAGTACATGTTAGCATGTTTTAGAACAGGCCGGAAATATAAGTTGAAACAGGCACGGACAGCGGAAACTTCCAACTCAATTTATTATCAAATTGAGACATATATATAAGTATGACAGAACTAAAAGACCCATGGCACATGTGCGAAGTGTGTCAGCGCGCATCAGCTAATCACTCCTCCAGATGTAGTGCTCCTTCTAAGAAGGCCATTTCCTCCTCTGTCATCAGTTTCGTGAGCATGACCTCAACCGCGCAAGAATCTTTGACAAGTGTCACTGTGGCTTGTGTAATGAAGGTTGATCACTTCAAAGTTGAATGGCGGCAAATCAGACCCACCACGAGTGCCCGATTCACATTTCGACGTCAAATGTCAAATCAAGACTTATTGAACCAAGTTCGGAGTAACAACCCTCTTCGAATAGAAGTCTAGTTTCTCTCAATTCAATAATAAATAAAATTTATACAGATATTTCATCCTAAGAGTCGCGTATGCATTATTGTGATTTACGCACTGTAATGATCGAAGAAAGCATTATTTACTGTACAGGAGACTGCGCGTTTAAGGGCCCATAGGCAGCCTGCAACTGTATATAACGAAATTACAGGTCTGCTACGAAGAAAGAGCAAACATCCTTACTCGTCGTCTGACACTTGATTAAATACCCGTGCATTGCTGCCAACTGAAGTGGAATAAAGTCTCAGCGGCCTCGCCCCTTCCGCCTTGGAGTGCCGGGTGTACTTCCTTTGGTGCTGTAATAGAGGGCGTGTGCGGAAATTACAGTTTCTATTCTAGGAGATGGGGGGCGCTGATCTTCGGTACGCCTTCACAGATGATCGATCACAGAGAAAATGGCCGGTTAAGTGCTCCTTCTTTAGATAATGCAAACTTGGCAATGCGAGAACACACGGTTTGCAAAAGCTTTGTACTTGTGCTTACTTTACCAGTCACGTTAGCCGGAGTGTTCACGGGAAGGTCCTTGCAATTATTTGAGATCTCCGGCTCCTCTATATATAAAGAGTTGACCGTAAAGGTAAACTTAAATTCTTTCTAGCGTGTGATTTATGAAACCTCACAGGATCTCGTATGTATCCGCCTAAGACGACTGGGTGCCTAAAACCATCCAGCATGGCACAGCGTACTTTATGTCACGCGAATGCCATTTTTTTACAGCGAAAGCTGTTATGAGATCACAAGAAGGGCCGTTTTTGCGCCGTAGTTGCCCGCGCCGCCGCCGCCGCCGCCGGTGTCCGTAACCACTATCGCTCAAAATAAGAAAGAAACTAAATAAATAAAAAAGACCCAGGACACAATGGAAATCGAACCCGGGCCCTCTACGCGGCAGCCCAGTAATCTACCACTGAGCTACGCCGGTACTTGTAACTGCGTTGCAAACTGACCCTAAGCAGGCTTGATGTCGGGTAAGGAATCGCGTTAACATGTGTAATAAAGGGTTTTAGAACAGTAAAGTGACAGCCAGGCGTCACAGAATGCGAATTGCGTAACGAGTGGGTCGTTAAATGCTCCAACCCATTACAAAAGCCTCGGGCATAATTTTTCATCTTCGTGAGCCACAGCATCAACGAAGTGCACATAATGCGTTACAAGTGTGTAGCGGGTACAACGCTTTTCCGAAGAACGACGAATAATGGCACAGCGGACGCTTCCACACTACACAAAAGTTATGATGATTTATGGCGTAGTGGGTACCACGCAAGTATGCTTGCAGTAGTTGACCCAAGAGTGTATATAAAAGACTCTAGAATTATTAATCAGCATTAAATTAACGTACTCAAGAATCATGTATTGGGGATAACTTTGAAGTATATATATATATATATATATATATATATATATATATATATATATATATATATATATATATATATATATATATATATATATATATATAACATTCTGTCAATCTCTGTCGTTATTGAAATTTGTTTTCGTTTCTCAAGAAATTACCATATTCAAATTTTAAAAAAAAGAGTCATTTTCCCTTCCTCTGCCTAGCGCATTTTTTTTTCTTCACTTAGTTTAACCGCCAGCTTCTTGGCCAATCCCCCGTAGTGGGTAAGAGCCAGCATAAAGGAGCAAGGAAGCAAGCAAGCAAGCAAGCAAGCAAGCAAGCAAGCAAGGCCGCTCTTCCAGCTTTCGCTGTGACTGTGCTGCGGGTTCCGCACAGGCCTGCACAGTAAAAAAATTTACACCCTTAAGGGTGTAATGCGGGTGTTTGCGTTAAAAGCACCCTTATGAACACCCTTATTACACCCTTATTTTCAAAATTTGGGTGTTGGTAAATAAAACACCCTTGCAACACCCCATTTACACCCTCATCTGAGGGGTGTAATGAACAAGGCTACAAATGTACGAAAGTTTTGGGCAGGTTTTGCTTATGTATTAAGTATACATGAACCGGCTGTCTTGATACCAGTAAGGCCCGTCCTACTAGCTGCTTGCGGTTCTAGTAACGAATCGAAGTAGGAAGTTACGTAATGCAAGCGAAACACAGTGTTCATTCATAAAGCGCGCGAACTACAAAGACGGAAGACACAACAGGAGCGCCGCTTATCTAATAGGATCAGGGCCAATCCTGTTGTATGTATTCCTCTCGTCTTTGTCGTTTGCGCGCTTTGTGAATACTGAAAAAGTGAACTAGCCCGAATCAAGGTAATGTTGCGTACAATCCCCCCTCCCCCCCCCCCATTATGAGCGATGATCTTAAAGCTGGAGGTAAAACGTCTGCCATCTGCAAAATACCCTCAGCGCAGTTGACATAGCCATAACCTCGACGGCAACGGGCGATCAGGTCCCTTAAAACTGGACATTGACGTGATGTATTTTGAGCCGGGCACGTGTTATTTAACTACTGTTGCGAATATTGCTCTTCGTGCTACACATTCTTCGTTAAGTGCATCAGAAAAGTTAAAGGGAGGGCACCGACTACAAAAAAGAGTGCGAGAAAAGACGTTTCGGTTCCCCTGACGGAGCCTTGCTCGTAATGACGGCAGCCTTGTTGACTAGATTGCCAACAAGGTTCTCGTCAGGGGCGCCGAAACGCCTTTTTTCGCTTTTTTTTTTTTTTTTTTTTATGGCGGCTGCCCTTCTTTTAATTTTATGATGTTACTTCCCGAGCATACGTGCTTCCGTCAAAACCTCAACTTCATTAAGGGCGAGAAGTCATCAGTACTGCACCCTTTTCAGTGGTGGTCTTGTTCGAAGGACTGCAAGCAAAGTACAAATATGGGTTCTCTTCAAATAATGCAACGATCCATGCATGCAATGTTGCGTGGAGCAATGTCTTGCGCAAAATGAAGGCGCTCATGAAATATCGCCTGCGTGGCCATGAATGCACAGTCGCGCAGTCTCGACTACAGGAGCTGTGACTGGGCACCATCGGCGTACGCTGGGCCAGGTGTCAGCCGTGGGAGGGGGGTTAGGGGCAAAAAGTGCTCCCCGCCCCCAGGCCACACACACCTTGATTTTGCAGCCCTACCACTGCTTGCTTCACGTTTATGCTTCGTTTAATTCTTATTGCTATAGTAAGTTCTGCGTGAATAAAGCAGTAATAAAAGCGTGCACTGTCGGCGCAGAGCGCTACGAAGCTCGGCGACGAGTGTGGCGAGGATGAAGAAGAGAAGCGGCGCGACAGGAAAGACGACGGCAAGTTGCTAGACTATGGACCCAATGAGGACGTTCCGACCCACAGTTTCGAGCAAAGGAAGCCTAGGCTAAGCTACCAAGAATAGCCGAAGACGATGAGTTTTGAGTGAGGGACGTGGCGTCGCGGGAACGGCACAACAAGGCTCATAGAGACGTTCGACTGCCCATGAAACAAAGGGAATCCGAACCTCGCTTGCGAGTTCTAGAAAATTTCCGTATCCGAGAAAGAGCGGCTACAGCCGACGCTGAGGGAAGGTTTAGTGGAATCACATTCTCATCGCTCTACCACAGCTAATACAGTACTAGGTAAAAGTGACCCTAAAGCTATGCAAAAGTCATTAGCTCCGCTGTTTCACCAGTCTTCACGACGTTAAGCAAGTAAAGCTACGCTAAATATTGCTCTTGAATATTACATTCGCGCGCTGTGACATGCAGCCCGTGCAGTCCTTACAGCATCGTCGCAATGCACACTGCGATTCGAATACACTGTTAAAGAAGCATAACGAAATGGGCCGCAGAAATAGAGCCGCGGCGCCGAAGCCGCGCAATCCAACGGCTGGAGCAAACGTTCTCCGGCGCCACCTCGTCTCGTCGCCTAGGCAACCTCGGCTGCCCTGGCCACCGCGCGTGCGCAACGCGGGCAGCGCGCGGGCGCGCGGGACTACGTACCACGTAACTCAATGCGCTGGCGAAATAGTCTCCGGATTTTGTGCGTGTGGTGGTGTGGTGCGCGTCGTTCTCGATTAGTCGAGTTTAGCAGTCGGTGTTTTTTTATTTTGAAATGTGCCTGCGCTCTGTGCTCGTGCTTTGTGTTCTGCCAGTGCTGCTTATTAGGAAGATGCACTGTACTGAAGGGGAGGCCTGCAGCTTCATATCGTGGAACACTCCAAGTGAAACGGTATGTACCGCTCTCATGTTGCTGTTGTCAGCGCTTTGTTAACTGCGTAAGCGCGATAATCACGCCGTCAACTGAGTCTTTCTGAACTAGTGGACGATAAGTCAGCATTTGTTTACGTAGCGAGCATATTTGTGTGTATTGTTTCATCGGCATGATGGCAAAGTTGTGTGATGTTAAGTGCGGGCAAGTTTTTCTTACTTTGGAGTTGAAAGCAGAGTGAGCATGCGCGGCTGTGATTCGGCGAGGGATTTGAACAGAGTTGTGGCGGCGCCTTTCTCTGTTGGCAGTGGTGTTTGGCGCCTGTTAGCTTTAAGCGTCAACCATGTTTAAGGCGCGTATTCCTGGGCATGTTGTTAATTCATGTGCACTTTTTTAGCTCACAAATGGAATAAGGGCGTGGTGTCCGCGTCGTTGTTTTCCGTCCCTGTTCGTTTTGTGCGCTAAAATACTACCGTGATACTCGGGTTGATGCATGTGGGTGATAACACAGCATATTGCTTCGCGTTAGGTGCGCCTCGCGAAGCTCGCCTACGTGCTAATACATTCCGTTTCGTTTAATTCGTACCCGGATGTTTTCATTCACCCGCAACTTAGGTTGCGGCATACTGCCGGCACCCGTGCATGTGGAGCCGTTCGTTGAACTTGACTTGTGTTTGAACGGATCTTTCGTGTGTGTGTGTGTGTGTGTGTGTGTGTGTGTGTGTGTGTGTGTGCGTGTGTGTGTGTGTGTGTGTGTGTGTGTGTGTGTGTGTGTGTGTGTGTGTGACCAAATAGCCGTACCTTAACTGTGCAAGCGCTAGTATGAGCATAAGTGCTGGCGTTCGAACAAAATTTATTTTATTCTGTTTCTTTCCACCATGTGTAGCTTTCGTTACATTGTTCTTGTTTTTAAGAGTTATTCACTTCACCCATTTCGGTGTTTTAACTGCGCTAAGTACTTTTACGTGTAGAAATATTATAAAACGCAGTTTGTACCACCACCTGCAATCACATTTTCTGATATAAGCCAAACCTAATAGTTTATCCGATATTGTAAGTTCTCTAGTCGTACGTTACAGATGTTAAAGGGATTTGTGCTGTGTCAAGTATATCAATATTTTCTTTGTTGCACAAAACTCGCGATAATGTTATACATACTGCACGATATGCATGCATGTGTTGCTACTAAAATGTAAGATTACGCAGCGTATTTATCTGAGAACACAACAAATATAGAATGCTTTTTTCGGGATCTTGGCATTGAAACAATTAAATAACTTAAGCAATCTGTTTCACCGAATGATTATTGTGTATTACTTAATTCCGGTAAATAGCTTTCAGGATTCTGGTTATTGGCGATTGTCGGAGAAGCTTACATACTTTTGCTTACAACTTACAGCGCCCGTGCTCATGTCACCTTCCTTCGTCCTGTCTTTGCGATGTTTTGTCAACTTTAAAGTTATGTACCAACTAGCCCACCTTTCGCCGCTTCTACAGTTTACATACTTTATTGTGATGGCATGTGGTTCATGATCGGTGCTTTGTAAGTCTCGGAATATCTGCCTCTTATTCTCCGCACAGCCATTAAACAGCTTATGCTGCATTAGTAAGGAGTTCTGCTTTTTTAGCTGACCAGAATCATTGAAACGAAGGACCATAATTTAACAGTATGCAATTGTCATTGAGCGAAAGCAATTTCTTACATTATATAATCGTGTCAATGTGAGCAGCGTGAAGAACACTACTTCTGTTTTATTCCCAAGGAAACACATAACTACACATAACTTAATTTTACATGTTAACTGCACTGGATACATGATGAATGTGAATACCGTCGTGTATGCGCAGTGGTATTGTGCGTTTGTGTAATAAATAAAATATTTATATGGTGCGCATAGCATTGCATTCCCTTTAAGAAACACATCGCATGAGTACCATAGCATATCTGCAGAAATTCACATATGCCTAAGTGGATGCATACTTATGCATAGAACTCAACTTTCACTTAGACGTGGTCGATGCATAACCTCTTCAGTCCGTGGATACCCAAATGGGTACATTTGAAAAACGCGCGCTGTGATCCCATGTTTGAAGACCGCTTGACGAAAATTGATATTTCTGTGAGCGGAAGCATCAGTTAACAAAATGCCCGCGACATGTCCCCGTATGCCCATGTACGCCCTCGCAGCAAAAAGAAGTATGGCGGCGTCATGCGAGGATAGCGCGCACAGTCGAACAGGTGAGATTAGATTTTTCTTAATTAATGAAATGCTAGATATATTTTGTTAAGCAGTAAGTATAAACGATCACGATAGACTAGAGAAGGCGCATGGAAATTTCGGACTTGTTGCTTTGAGTTGCCTTTGAGACAGCTCAACTTGCTTACCAATGTACCCAATTGGGTACTTCAGGTCATTGCGTTGAAAATACATTCAATTTCGTTTTGTGTTGCAGGCAGATTTCCCAGTGACTAGGAGATACAAGAGCTACTCTTTTAGAGTTATATTGACTTTCTGATGAAGGCGACATTGTGGGTGAGCTACACAGAAGCGGTGAATGGTCAGATAGCAGCAGTGATCATGATAGTGATGATGATGATGATGATGAAGATAATGATGCAGCAGTGAGCTTCCAAGTTCAACGTTGCGGCGCGATTTTGAAAGAGGCAGACTAGGCCCAATCGAAAAGGGGTAGAACACATGCGGGTACGCGTAGGTCATAGGAGGAGAAAAAAAAAGTAGATGCACAGCATCCCCATTGCAACAAAGCATGCGGCAACATAATGGGTGGTGTCGATCTTTCGGACACGTACGTGCCTTAATTCAGGACAGATATTCACAGATATTCATACAAAGAAGTGGCCCATCAGGATATTTTCCCCCTTTTTGGAACTAGTGGCGATGAATCCCAGGATCGAATGCAGGGATGACTGCAAGCTCATAGATGTTTCAGCAAAAACATTCTCGACCAATTCAAGTTTAAGAACAGAGTGGCGAAAACGCTAATTCACACACACGTCAAGCAAATGCAAGAATTCCAAAATGCAGTGGAGCTGGATGTTCAAGTTGGCTTATCTCTGGAAGTCCCAAAACGTAGCAAAGTGGTTTCAATACCAGCTAATGAGGCCCGATTTTGCTGCAGGGATGTTTTTCAGGGCATGTGCCCCCAAAATTTCAGATAATATGCCACAATGAAGATAACAGCGTGAAAACCCGCGTTAAACACCCTAAATGTCAGCTGTTTCTTTGCCCTCTCAAGAAAAATGGCTCTGTTGATTTTTAATCAGCTTAGGCCTGATGTACCCAAATGGGTACATCCGTTTTCTCCTCTGAAATTGCAGTTTTTGTTTTTTTCTTCTTCTGAGAAGTGTTTCGTGACCCCCCAAATGCTCAAAACAAAGAGTTTATACGAGTTCACCTTAAGTACTTTTTCCTCAGGTCTGAAGAGGATAACGCTAATGGGGAATCATCACCTAGGAGCTGTATACCTATGTATTGATGCGCGAGCAGGCTAAAAGGGTAAAGTTCAGATCTTCGTGTTTTAACTGAATAGGGCGCGCACACAGACACGGACACTAGAAGAAGAAAACGCACACAACACATGCGCTGTGTTGCGTGCGTTTTCTTCTTCTAGTCTCCGTGTCTGTGTGCGCGCCCTATTCAGTTAAAAGATGAACCAATACCAACTAGCCCAATTAGCCGTGCTACTTCAGATCTTCGGCATCAAAGGTATAAAAAGTTCTGCCACAGGACGCTTCTTATTGCATTCTGCCACTGAATATGCTGGCTGTGCACTTCATTTATACCTACACATAACCAAGAAAGCCTTTGGTCTTACTCTATGTTACACTCTTTGTAAAATTTTTGGTCATTGCTCCTTATGTATTTATTTTAGGTTTCCGGGAACGAATTTACTGTACAGAAAAAACAGCGTGATCCCACTGCTGTCAAAGGAACCAGTCTCTGTGCAGATGAAGATGGATTCTGCAACCAACAGTGAAGAGCTGTGGTTTTGTAATGTGCAAGTGTAGGAACAATCACATTACGTTAATCTAATCCCAATTACATAACCTTGTCAAACGTTGTGATTGTGTAATGTCCAAGTTTATACACTGTTACTTATAGTGGGCTGTAACTAAGCCTTCAGCCAGTTGTAGCCATGCCTTTTCGCAGTGTTTATAGCGCGCACATGCTAGAAATAGTACAGCTCACTCTCTTGTATAGTCATTCTACTTTGTGGTTTTTGACTCGGTGCTTTGTGACTTTTTTGCAGCAGTTATAATAACTGAGACCATTTGCTGTTGAAATTTTAGCGTAACAAAACTGCCAGTACTTGTCAGTAAAATCAGTGTATCGAATATTGTTTTGGAATTTATTTTTGAGTTTTATGACAAGCTTTTAGTTTTGTAACGTGTTGTAAAGTGACGTCAGTCCCGATCGAACTGCTCGGCACGTGCTGGTGGCGCATACACCTTTTTGTTTGCTCTCTCCCCTCCTTCCCCCCTTCCCCCCCCTTCGGTTGCTATTTATACGCTTCCAAGTGGGAGGAATAAACGATTACGTTTTCGCCTGTCAACTGCATGGTGTCATACTTAGTACACACGTCGCGTGTGTCGGAACTATGTAACAGTGGCGACGAAGGCAGATAGAACCCCGAAGCGGGAGATGGATTAAGCCTTAAGCTGGCAGTTAAGCAGGAAACAACGACGGCAACGTTACCGACTATGGCTCATCACCAACTACCGGAGTACGACGACCAGCGTGACAATTGGAAGGCCTACATCACGAAGGCGGAAGCTTATTTCGAGGCGACTGGCGTCAGCGAACCGGGAAAGAAGAGGGCGTTGCTTGTGGCTGCACTAAGTACACGCACCGTGCAAGTGCTCACGGGGAAAGTCGCACCAAGAAAGCCGAACTCGTTGACGTATGAAGAAGCAGTCAAAGTCCTGGACGAATACTTCGACCCAAGGCGTCACGAGATAACGGAAAGTTTCCGCTTCTTCAATCGCTGCCAATTGGAAGGTGAGCCCATTCAGCAGTTCATTGTTGAAATTCGGCGGATTGCGGATGGCTGTAACTTCGGTGACATGCTAGAAAGAATGCTACGTGACAGAATCGTTTGCGGAGTCAGGTCAAGCTCTGTGCAGAAGCAGCTGTTAGCGAAAACAGACTTGACGTTACAAGACGCTGAAGCAATAGCCATATCGGCAGAAGCTGCTGAAAATGATGCAAAACAGATGTCCGCTGACCTTGTCCCCGTACTGAAGGTTAATGCACGACAATCATGTGCGAATGAACCGGTGTTAGAATGCGGACGTTGCGGAAGTAAGAAGCACAACGGCAACGCTTGTGGCTGGGCGAAGGCGAGGTGTTATCGCTGTGGTGTGTACGGTCATCTTGCAAAGATGTGCCTGAGCGACGTGCGGAGAGTACGCTCAAAAACGCGTGCACAAACCAGGCAAGGTGAAGCTTTCGCAGTTACCGCGGACGAAATGGAGGAAAATGCTGCTGATAATGCGCACATTTGGACTTTAACAGCGCCCTCGGAAGGTCAGCTGCAGCCTCCCATTCGCCGTACGTTCACATGGAGTGGCATAGATGTATCTATGATTGTGGACACCGGTTCGCCTGTCTGCGTCGTGGCTAGAGAACTGTTTGAGAAACATCGTGAACAGTGGCCGCCATTAAAACCAGCGTGCATCAAACTTTCCTGTTATCTCGGAAGACTGCCTGTACTGGGTGAGCTGAAAATGACTGTGTCCTACAAAGACCAGAAGGTTAAATGCTCCTTGATAGTGTTGAACTGTTCAGGTCCGAGCCTCTGTGGACGAGATTTGATTGCCAAGTTCAGCGAGGCAGGATCATCTGTGCTCAACGTATCCGCACAGCAGGGGCCTGGGGCAGAAAGCAGCCGGACCGCAGACATGGATGCCGTGCTAGCGGAGTTCCAAGATGTCTTCAGCAGCGAGCTGGGCCTCATTGCGGGGCACCCTGCCCACCTGAAGCTGAAAGAAGGAGCCACACCGAAGTTTTGTAAGGCCCGTTCACTTCCTTTTGCGTTGCGCGATAAAGTTTCAAAAGAGATTGACCGGCTAGTGTCACTTGGGGGTACTGTCACCTGTAACACACGCTGAGTGGGCTACCCCTATTGTGCCTGTACTAAAGAAGGACGGCACCGTCAGGATCTGTGTCGATTTCAAGGTGACGTTGAATCCTGTCTGTGAACTAGAACAATATCCGTTACCAGCCATAGATGATATTTTTGCCTGCCTTAATGGTGGTGACTACTTCAGTACGCTGGACTTAAGAGACGCGTATAATCAAGTTGCCCTGGATGAGGAGTCAAGAAACCTGTGCGTAATAAACACACACTGTGGGTTGTTTTGCTTCAACCGACTGCCGTTCGGCATAGCTTCCGCGCCCGCTATCTTCCAACGAAAGATAGAAACCGTTCTGCAGGGCTTGACAGGTGTCCAAGCTTACCTCGACGACGTCTTGGTGTCGGAAAAACATGGCAGTCTCGGCAGGTTACGACAAGTAATGCAGCGTTTCCGTGAGCATGGTGTAAAGCTCAGGCGCGACAAGTGTAGTTTTCGACAAGAGTCAGTGACGTATCTGGGCCATCAAATTGACCGTGAGGGCCTGCATCCAACCGAGAGGAACGTCGAGGCGATCGCGCAAGCCCCTAACCCACAGAATGTTCAGCAGTTACGATCCTTCCTGGGCATGCTCACATTCTATTCGAAGTTCGTGCCAAACATGTCTTCCTTACTTGCACCGCTGTACAAGTTATTAGAGAGCAACACATCCTGGGTCTGGGGACTGGCTCAAGAAGCAGCTTTCCGTAAGGCGAAACAATGCCTCCGAGAAGCAGCCGTGCTGGCCCACTATGATCCTAAGAGACCCCCTCAAGCTGGAATGTGACGCCTCGCAAGATGGAATAGGGGCCGTGCTTTTCCATACATTCGGGAAGATTAACAAACCTATTGGTTTCCGATCTAGAACGTTGACAAGGGCGGAGAAGAATTATTCACAGCTGGAGCGGGAAGCCCTTGCCCTTGTGTTTGGAGTGTGTAAATATCGTGATTATCTCGTAGGCCGAGAATTCATTTTGGTCACGGACTACCAGCCGCTAGTAAGCCTGCTGAGGGCGGATCGACCAACTCCAGTCTTGGCAGCCGCCAGAATACAACGCTGGGCACTGTACCTGGGTGGATTCCGCTACCAGCTTCAATACTCTCCCGGTAAGCAGCTGCTGAACGCTGACGCCCTCAGTAGACTGCCACAGCGGACGGCAGAGCCAGAACCCCCCAGAAGCAGATCCACCAGACTATGTTCTAGCCTTGGTTTGTTTCAATGACGAGACTGTGTCAGTTGAAGAACTAAAGCAATTGACGGCAGATGACCCCCTCTTGAATCAAGTGATGAACTTCACGAAATACGGCTGGCCGTCCTGCGCAAAAGGCCTGGACGCGAATATGGCACCTTTCGTCGAGAAGAAATTGGAGCTGTCTCTGGCCCACGGGTTGTTGTACTGGGGCCGTCGAGTAGTCGTTCCGATGAAGGCGCGACGTCGCGTCTTATACCTTTTGCATGAGACACACCAAGGATCGTCTGCTATGAAAGCGGTCGCTAGATCGTCATTTTGGTGGCCAGGCTTAGATCGCGATATAGAGCAGGTTACCGCATCATGCCACAACTGTGTGCAAAATATGCCCATGCCACCGTCAGCAATTCCGACAAGCTGGCCTGCTACGACAGAAAAGTGGTCAAGAGTGCATATTGATTTTGCTGGCCCTATTGCAGGGAGCATGATTCTAGTGGCCGTGGACGCTTACAGTAAGTGGATCGAAGCGGTGCCGCTCAGACAAGCCAACGCTGCGTCCACAGTCAGCTGCTTGCGCGCTATATTCTGCCGATTTGGCGTGCCGCGAACCATCGTCTCTGATAATGGGGTGCAGTTCACCAGTGACACGTTCTTAACTTTTGTTAAGATGAACAATATAACGCACCTGCGCACAGCTGTTTATCACCCACAATCAAACGGTCTGGCAGAAAGGGCAGTCAGGACCATTAAGGATGGCCTCAAGAAGTTAAATGATGGACGGTTGGACGATAACCTAAACAAGCTGCTTTTCAATTACAGGAGGACGCCGAACAGCTCTGGGAAATCGCCGTCAGAACTTCTCTTCGGATATCAAATACGATCCCGCCTGGATGCATGTTTCCCTCCTGTATGCGCAGGTTCGTCTGATAACGCGGATGAGTGGCCACTGCCATCACCGGGCGCTGCTGTGTATGCTAGGAACTTCGGAACGGGTGAGAGGTGGACGCCAGGAACTGTTGAGTCCACTACAGGGTCTCGGATGGTTCGAGTACGAACGCCGGCCGGAGTTGTAAGACGACATGTTGACCAGTTACGGAAGCGGGAATGTTCGACACCAACGACAGGCTCAGATCAAGAACCGGAGTGGCAAGCATCAAACGCAGGCACTACTAGCGACCATGAACAGTCGCCGACGCCGTCAACTGAACAGAGGGGCATTGCAGCACCTGACCCCGAAGTTCACCCGGAAGTCGCCGCTAGCAACGCCGCAATGGCCGGGCCCGACACACAAGCCCAAGTCCTGCGGCGCTCTACTCGTCAACGAAAACCAGTGCAGCGACTTCAGTATTAAGGGAAGAGGGATGTTGTAAAGTGACGTCAGTCCCGATCGAACTGCTCGGCACGTGCTGGTGGCGCATACACCTTTTTGTTTGCTCTCTCCCCTCCTTCCCCCCTTCCCCCCCCCCCTTCGGTTGCTATTTATACGCTTCCAAGTGGGAGGAATAAACGATTACGTTTTCGCCTGTCAACTGCATGGTGTCATACTTAGTACACACGTCGCGTGTGTCGGAACTATGTAACATAACGATTTCTTTTAAAACAAATAAATACTCATATTTCATTCAATTGCCAATTATTCTGTTGTCTTTGCTTGGAAAGGGATAATCCTTAAAATTTGTCTGAGCATGCCTATGTAAAATTTCATTCTACTGATATGCTGCAGGTCATGTTTCTTTGGTGCGGTCGTGGTCATACCGTCCCTATTACATGCATTTCCTGCATATTATCGCATTTAGTATGAACTGTAACGTGCAAACCATAATCAGATTGCTCACCTGTTTTTGTTGTAGCCACAATTTTCCCACCTTCGGAGTAGGTGGGAAAAGTTTCATCATTTCAGCAATGTGCACAGTCTTCTGCTACACTCATGTACTTTCCCAAAAAAGACATAATATGGAGGCCTGCTGAGCAAAACGAAATTCTGAGTCCTTATGATGTTGCATGAGTTTTTACGGAGAATCGCTGCTCGTGTATCAGCCACAGCTGTTTGATGGCAGCGCCAAGAAAGTCGACAACAGCCACACTGGTGCCAGCACTGCTGAAGTTTTTGAAACTTTTTATCAATCCATTTTTTGTGAAGGTATTGCACATTTCTGAATCATCTCCTTAACAGGAGAATTGTTTCTAGGGTGCCCCTGAAGGGATTGGATAGACGCTGTCTGCAGTTGCCCCAAGGGGGGCTGGCTGGGAAAAAAGTATCATATGTGCTTCCCCCTTTTACTGCCACCCTTGCAAGGGTGTTTTTATATATTACACCCCACTCGAACGGGTGTAGCTTATTGTAACACCCATAGTTTAGGGGTGTTCATAAATACCTATTAAAGTAGGGTGTAATCTTTCCTTACACCCTATGTTTTTAAGGGGTGTTTCTAAACACCCTACGTTTAGGGTGTTTCTAAACACATTTAAAGGGTGTTGCCCATGGGACAACATAAATACACCCTTAAGGGTGTAAATTTTTTTACTGTGTGGCGGTTTTTTCTATGGCGATATAACTTAGATGTACACTGTCGTCCTTTATGAAAGGGAACACGCGAGCGCGTGTCGTGCGCTCTGCGGCGGTAGAGTTACTGTATATGCTACCTTTAGGTAGCAGAGTTGCGCATAGGTCCGCCATTATGTTCAACGGCTGTGCAGTGAAGCCGCTCATTGCGCGCGCAGGAGACAAATATGGCGCGATGTTCCGATGCGGGCGACTTGCTGCAGAATTATTCGCACGCGCTGAGCAAGGTTCCACCAGTGATGTTCCGTACTACGCTGAAGAATTCCCATTACGAGACATGAAAATTCCCTATTTCGGGCATTTTTTCCCTGCATACGTTGACAAAATTCCCAGCATATTTCCCTGCACTATGGACGTTTTCACGAAAGGCTCCCTGGGCGCCGCCATAGTCCTTTTTGGGCCGCGCAAATTGGCGTGACCCCCCAAAAATGCACTGCCGAGGCTGTGACGTCAACATTTCTACTCCCGCGCGCAGCCCAGCATGGCGACGTTTTTTCTCTCCTGTGAAAAGGTCTATAGTAGTAATATGTTCGTGTCCCCCCCCCCTCACACACACACACATACTATAAATGCGTGTGTGTGACGTGTTTGCGACTATTGAAATCATGGCTAGCGCCCGTGCTTCTGCGCAAGAAAAGCGTGACTTTCTTAATTCATGCGCTGTAAATACATTGCACATAGTGGGCTTCGATTCTAACACCAGGAGTGAACTATAGATAATAATAATTGCCACGATATTATTATAAAGGACTTCGTAGTGGAGTGCGCCGGAAATTTCGACCACCTCTTTAACGTGCGCACCTAAGTCAAAGTACACGGTCGTCAAGCATTTTCGCCTCCATGGGAAATGCGGCCGGTATTCGAACCCGTGACCTTCGGGTCAGCAGTCGAGCACCATAACGACTATGCCACCGTGGCGGGTGTGCACTACAAACCGTTACACATAATCAGAAAGGAATCTCAAGGGTTATGCTTGCGTGCTGCATGCGCCAGAACTGATTGCAGAAGCCGAAGGCACACTGTGACCGCCATGTATCGGTCCTCATAGGTGAATTTAACCAATCCTGAAATTCCCTGCAATAACTCAAATATTCCCTTTTTCCCTTTCGTCCGGAATGATGGCTGAACATTCCCCGAAAAAGGGAAAATTCCCTGCACGGAACATCACTGGGTTCCACTTTTACAGCGAAGCTGTATATTGCTACAGGTTCTAACGGATCGCGTCCGCGAACAAAACGACGCGAAGAACAACAGTTCTGCTGCGTTCGGCCGATCCCGGGTGCAGTGCAGGGCGTGGAGCAGTGGCTCATACGTACAACGAAATGTGAATGAAGTGAAACAAGTGAGAATTAAAATGAATCAAAGCACATGAAGTGTACTAAAGGTGACGGAGTCAATGAAATTTGAATTAGGCGATTGAAAAGTTAGTTCATAGGTGCCATAAGTGAATCGCAGGTATGGCGTCCACAGAGAATTTTACAACGGTGGGCCGATTCCACCATCACAGCTTTCTGATGCATGCTACGATCGAACAGCTCAAGAGTTCGCTTTTCTGCGCAGTACTTTGCAACGAACGCGGCGCGATTACTTTCAGCATGCACACGAGCTTTTCTCCCCTGGACGTAAGGCGAGAAATATTTGTCGTGAAGGGCGTTTGAAGGAAACTTCTCGCACGTATGATCGACAACAAGAATGCATTTTGGCCACCGATGCCAGCTGATCAGCGGCCGTCGACAAAATATTTCGCGTGCGGTTACTCTGGCGACCACTGACAAAGTGTCATTTGTCATTACCCATCATTCACCACTGCTTCGCTGTTCGAAAAAGTGGCGCAGAAAAGTAGCTTCAAACGCATTTCAAATGTCCACGTGAACCGCGCATTCCCATTTCCTGTGCAGTGTGTGCAGTTAGGTGCAGTACACCCAGTCATGTGTAGCGCACAACTGTCAATACGACGTACTTTCAAACACTTCGATAAGGTATGGAGCCGATAAACAAAGCACACACTCGACGAACGCACGCACGCTGAAACGCTCGACGACGGCTAATGGCAATCACGATGGAACTGACGGAAACTAGTCGGCGCGGGCAGAGGACGCGCCGGCGCCGCACTGTCGGGCACCTAAAGTTGGCTTCGCCGCGCGAATTTGAACATTTGACGTCATTTTGCACCACGTGATGGCACTCGACGAATAGCGGCGCGAGCGGCGCAAGGAAAAGTTATGCGCAACTCTGCTACCTAAAGGTAGCATATACAGTAACTCTATGCGGCGGCTGCCTACAGCGCCATAAACCGACAACTGAAGAAAGCATGTCCGCTTTTTTGGCGTCATCTGTTCACAAACAAAATAATGAGTGATAGCCGTTGAACACGAACTTCTAGATTACGCCCCTGCTTTAATCTTGCGACGGGCGATGCCGCCAAAAGCGGACGCCCTTTCTTCCGCTGTCGGTTCATAGTGCTGTAGGCAGCCGCCGCGAAGCGCAGGCCACGTGCTCGCGTGTTCCCTTTCCTAAAGGACGACAGCGTACGTACATTCCAGGCGCATTTCCGTCGTCACCGCCTTCGTCATTGTGACGTTCCGTACTAAGACCAAATATTTCACATTGCCATACTTTCCAATTGCATCTTATATATTTCGATACATTTGCCATCTGGTCAATGTAGATGTGCATAATGTTGCAGCGAAAGCCTATGCACAAATGTTTGTTTGAAAATTTGTTAACCCCGACCAACTTTGATTAATTTGAATAAAGATGTTCGTTAGTATCCCTAAAGTTCTATTTTGCTCAGAGTATATGAACTTGATTTCAAGACAACTTATTGGGGTTGCTATGGCTGCTTAACATGGCAGGTCTACATGGTGTCCCAGCTATCTTTAGCCACAGTTTAAAAATATACCAACACACGCAATGATGGCGCCATAAAATGCAAATTGCTGACTGTCGCCTGAAGTGAGTCAGACTTTTTTTGTTCAGATTAATTGCTTAATTACGCCACTTTAAATAAATAACTTTTGAAGCAACGAAGATGGGCCAAAAATTCCAATGAGAAAGTTGTAGATCGGTTTGCAAAACGTCTGATTCGACAGTTTCGAATTTTATATCTGTTAATTATTACTGTTTTTCCGCTAACTACAAATGCCCGCGAAATATAAAAAAATACCACGTGACAAGCCCGCTCGCGCGCCAGTGCGCAGGATGATTCTAGTGATCCCTAACGTTCCGCATGCAAACGAGCATTGCTTTTGCCCGACTATGCTGTCTGGACAGGGCCGCGACGACGGCTGTGTGATGAACACGTTTTGCTAACCGACACAAAAGCGATAATCGCTGTGTCTGCTTGTCGCTGTCATGAATCGGTGCAAGTGAAGCGTATCTTTCGTACGCGGGAGCATTAGAATTACGGCACGCGTGGGCGCGCAAGTGGGTTTGTAACATGGTATCTTTTTTTTCTATTTCGCGGGCATTTGTAGTTAGCAGAAAAACACAAATAATTAACAGATATTAAGTTCAAAACTTCCCAAACTGAAGTTTCGCAATCCGATCTACAACTTTCTCATTGGAATTTTTTGGCCAATCTTCGTTGCTTCATAAGTTAGTTGATTAAAGTGGCCTAATTAAGCAATTAATCAGGATACAAAAAAGCCTGACTCACTCCAGGCAACTGTCAGCAACATGCATTTAGTCGCGTGGTCATTGCGTGTTTCGGCATATTTTTAAACTCTGTCTAAAGATAGCTGGGACACCCCGTATATGCGCTGCGCTGTCAGTGGTCTTCACGTGTCATTTTGAAATTGATAAGTGTCGCTGCTCTGCTTGCCAACCACCTAGCGGATTGTTGTCTAATTACTAGAACGTCCACATGTAACCACCGCACGCTGGAGCAAATAACACTGCGAAGCTGTACCTTCGCGTAAACGTATTACCCTTTACGTAATACCGGGTCACCGGACATGCGTACTGCAGCAACAACAATAGAAGCGCCATTATTTTGTTACAAATCATGCGTACATAGAGGACATAAAATTGCAATAACCTTTCATGTTCTACTTTTGTGCTGCGTTAAATGTCCGTTAGAAAGGTATTCGCTAACGCGCAATTTTTTGAATTTTTTTTTTCGAAAGGACTTGCTGCCCAAAAATGTCTCCGATCTGTTGTAGCGACACCATTCGTCACAGGATACCGCCACTATTCATACTAAAGTCACTTAAAGCTACGATACATTGGCTTTTGGAAATAGCATGAAAAGGCTTGTGGGGACACTCCGAAGAAAAATGGAGAGTTTGGTATTAAAATGCAAACTAAATTTTGCTAGCTAACAAAGGTGGAAGCAGAATTGTTTTTGCAGTTAACTCTCGGCACGCCCAGGTTATCCTATGCTTGTTCTCAACATCTCCTTGACATAACATGGGTCTTAAGAGGAATGTAAATATGTAAATAGGAAGGAAGCAGACAGTGAAAAATAACGCTAATGCAGGCAACATATTTTCCACCAGGATGCGGAAAATACTGCACTAAATAGACAGGCATTCAATAATAATAAATTCTTGGGGTATAACGTCCCAAAACGAAGCTATGATTATGAGGGACGCCGTGGTGGAATGTTCCGGAAATTCTGACCACGTGGGGTTCTTTAATGTGCACCTAAATGTAAGTACACGAGTCTCAAGTATTTTCGCCTCCATCGAAAACGCGGCCGCCGCCGCCGCGGGGATTCGATCCCACAACCGTCGGGTCAGCAGTTGAGCGCCATAACCACTAGACCACAGTGATGGGTAAGTAGACCGGCATAAATTATAGAGAGACCTATGTAGTGTATGGAATACAACCGAATGACACCTAAAAAAGCACCTGTACTAGCAATCAAATTATCATTATGAGAAACTCATGAAATAATTTAGCAGCGAGAACAAAAATACAGCACTCTAAGATAGCTCCTCTTGCGTAAGTGCTTGTTCTGCTGCATCCAGCATTGGCACCGGTGGTTCGATGGTTATTAGAATCCAATGAGCATATAACCCACTCTCATCATATGAAAATCAAATTGAAATCCCTAGACTTTTCAAATCGTGGTTGTGTGAAAGCCTCGAAACGCAAAGTATATGCGCTCTTGCATTCTTCAAAATTCCTAACGAAGTACCAGACACGAGAACTTCAATAACGAAACTATAGCAGCATCAGCCATTGCGTGAAACGCCGCACCTAAAAAAAGTACACAGCACATTACAGTGGCTACGAAGAAGTCACGTGGCCTCGAGAGAACTAAACAGAAAACAAAAGGTCGGCTGTGCGTAGACACTGGTGTGCTTGTTTTTGTCGACACACACATGACTCTGTTCCGCCAATAGAGACGCGAATACCTGATCTCCCGCCCCCTATGGAAGATTCTGGCGTAAAGGTAAAAGAATGCCACTGGCTTTGGCTTCATTCAGGTGACTTCGTGGCAGCAGCATCAGTTTGATAAGTGCAGTTCAGCGAACGTTTATTGTTTCGCACAGTGATGTTTTGACCGCAGTATGTTGAATCTCAAGATAGACCTAAACTTATTTAAAGTGTAAATACTGGTACAAATTCTCGTCTTGCGAGACGTATTGACATACTGTGAGCAGAATATTCAAAGCATTTGTCTTTAATTATCTTCATCTGTAAATAATCATCATCGCTTTGAGCGTCTTCTTCGTTCGAAGGGTTGGTCAGGCGATTCTGCCGAATAAACGTCATCGAGACCACATCAATACAGACACGAGATATCTAAGGAGTATCTCAGATAGTATCTAAGGTAGGTTTATCTTAGATACCACCCAGTACTGCCGACAGACTGCAGCAGACGGCTCCTACCCTTGTACGTGCCTTACTGTCAGCGCCCACTTCGCGTTGAGACGACACAAAACATGGATGATCCCTCCGTCATAGGAATCGGTATAACACGAAAGTAAAACGCGTCTTCTCAGATGTAGTACTAATTGCGTAGGATATATGAGAGCTTGAACAATATCTATTGGTGTTTGATGGCTATAGCACCGTTTGACGTGGACACGCCCACGTTGACGCCTAGTGGCAAATCTCCATAGCGACCACTAACGCCCATGGTCATGAATTAACCGTTGTTGTAGCTGAAGTTGTCAACATGATATACCTGGACACAGCGTATCGTGAATCCAGCGAAAGGACACCAAAAAGCACGTAATGAGCACTGGCACTCGATATGCGCGTTTTCAAAGAGAAGTGGTACGGGGTGCGCGCCTGAGTAATAAGGTAACCTACCCCTGCGCTCATGCATACACTACCACGCTGCGCTTCAGCAACGCGGGAGTCCGAGGTTCGTAGCTTGAGCCACTAGCGCGCGCAGGCGTTCTACGTCCTACTGGTCTCTGTCTCGCTCCACCAAGGCACGACATTCGCCCGTCGACATCGCTGCCTTGCGGCCGCGCTCACCGCAGCTTCTCCGAGGTCTGCGCACACACACTCAAGCTTCTCCGAGGTATGCGTACCGCGAGCGGTAAATGGTGCATATAAATAGCTCGCTGTTATAAAGCCTGCGCAAGCATGCGCGTGGCTACGTTGTTTAGCCCAGCGGGCTGCGGAGCGAGGGGTCGTTCGTTCGAATCCGCAATCGGGTGCTTTGGCATTGTTTTCTACAAATTTATTTTTCTTTGTGCCTTTTTAAATATATATAAATACATGTACATATCCGGGACATGACGGCGACGGCGACGGCAAAAGTCAGTCGAGAGTGTCCATATAATTCCTATTGCAATAAAAAAAACTGACAGGGTCCCTTATGCCGTCCCTTAAGAGAACTGGAAGGAGGAAGCCATCATCTTTTCCGAAAGCTTTCCGCACCTAACGCGGTTTTCCACAGCTTCCTGGATCGGAGCCAGCTCACCTGGTCTTGCACAGCCTCCGCGATCGGCCCACCTTTGATCAAGCTACGACGTCATGAGATGACGCCCTCAGGTGATCTTACGCCACCTCAGGTCATGATGACGTCGGAATGATGTCGCAAATTAAGACAATCTGTGATGTCATGACGACGTCATACGGTGACGTTTTCACGTGATCATTTTTTGCATCACTCGTGTTGACACCGCCAACGGTAGACGCCAACGCGGGACGCCGGTCAGTTTTCACGTTTGATGAGGCATCTAAGGCTTTCCTGCTGTGTACAGGCGTGAGCAAAAGTGTGCAGACCACGGGATCGCGTGGCTGAATGCATCGACGCGCCATCTAGCGACGTGACGCCTGCTGCGGTGCGCATGCGCGTCCCGTCGTATCAGTTGGCCTCTCATGCCGCTCTATCTAACGCGGTTACGGCGCTCGTAGCCAAAACAATAACTGGGTGTCGCTTTGTTTGATCCACAGAATCTGTGCCGTTCCTTTAGGTAGCGGCTGCGACGTGGCCGGTTTAAGCGCCGGGCTCGCGTCGTTTTTTTGCACCAGTTGATTAGCCGAACTAAGCATAGCTAGCATCGCATAACCTGAAGCAAAGCGCACAAAATTCAGTTTTCTCAGCCCAGCTTGACTTTGTCGCGTTAAGCAACGTTAAACTAAATGAGCCTGTTTAAGTCAAAGTAAGTATAGCCGAAACTAATCAAACATAGTTGAGCACGGTATC
The DNA here is from genome assembly GCA_030522465.1 of Rhipicephalus appendiculatus. NCBI lineage: Eukaryota > Metazoa > Arthropoda > Arachnida > Ixodida > Ixodidae > Rhipicephalus > Rhipicephalus appendiculatus. The sequence goes on from JALIZH010014572.1 coordinate 32,102, forward strand.
ACCTAATCAAGTCAGGCGTAAGTGGGTTTAATTAAGCCAAATCCAGCATGCTGTTTTCATGTTAAGCTAAGTTAAGCTTAGATGAGCTCAGATGAGTCGAGGTAAGTATAGCCAAATCTAATTAAGCATAGTTGATCATGCTACCTTTTAATTTAGCTGAGCGAAATTAGCCTAAATAAGGCAAACCTAACCGCGGCCAATTAATCTAAGTCGACTGCCCCATGAGCCCAGAGAAGCCAAGCCCAGGAAAATGCTAATTACTCCTTATCAACAGCAAACTAATTAAGCTCATTTACGTCTAATTAGTGTTAGTGAATGCAACTAATTATGTCTGATTAATTAGCCTGAGATTCACCCAAGCACACCCTAGATACTGCAGTTTCACGTGACATAATTACGCTAATCAGGCATAAGTGAGCTAATTAGGCAGCGCCAAGGTAAGTATAGATAAATCTGATTAAGCGTGATTGATCATGGTATCATCAAATTAAGCGGATCATATTTAGGTCTCATTAAGCAATCTCATTAAACCCAATTAAAGTAATTGAAATCTAATTCTCATGAGCTCAGAGAATCGAAGCTCAGGAATATACTAAATACTCCTTAAAGTTGAGTCTCATTAAGCTAAATTAAATGTAATTAGCGTAAACACTATTTATAATTATTAGTGATTAATGTGTGTCACATCGAAGCCCACCCAAGGTACTCTATTTTGTGTGCTTGGCTTCATCAGGTTATGCGATGCTAGCTATGCTTACTTCGGCTAATCAACTGGTGTAGCAAAGGGCGCGAGCCCGGCGCTTCAACCGGCTCTGTCGCAGCAGCTATGTATAAGAACGGCACAGATTATATGGAGCAAAGAAAGCGACACACAGTTGTCGTTTTGGCTACGAGCGCCGTAACCGCGTCAGACAGAGCGGCATGACAGGCAAAGTGATACGATGGGACGCGCATGCGCACCGCAGCAGGCGTCACGTCGCTAGATGGCGCGTCGATGCATTCGGCCACCTGATCCCGTGGTCTGCACACTTTTGCTCACGTTTGTACGTCAGGATATCTTTTTCACGAGGCACGTGTACCACATACACTCATATTGGAGTAGGGCAGCCTCCCAGCTCTTTCGGGTGACTCACAGTCTGTATCAACGCAAATGGCAGAAATGCTAACGCGACAGCGTTAAGTAGCCCTCGTTCCAGAAAATGCATTGCTGGCGGAGACAGCGTTGTCGATAGGCCGAATATTCCGATCGAAACGAAGAATAAAAACGATGACTCGAACCGGAATCGAACCCAGGCATTCCGTACGAACGTAAGTTATCAGCCACAAAGCCACGCCAGTGCTTCAAACTGCTCTACACAAAAATGCCCTACACAAACGTCATGTCAAGACAATGCCCGTGGGAGTTGCAGTGTCGGTATCCACTTTTGTCTTCGTGTGATAAACACGACATATGCACACGTGTGATTTCGAAAAGCTGTAGTGAAGCGTCGCGCGAATATGAGTACAACCTTTTTTTTGCTCCTTTATGCTGTTCTTCTTCTTATCTAAACTTTATTTTGCCTGCGGTGTATTTTATTGCTTGTTTTTCCTACTGCTGTTTGCATAGAAGTATAGAACCTTGTTCTAGTAAACCTTTGTTGATGAGAGCGTGTAGCAGAGCACGCGCATCTGGATAAAAAAGGGAGAGATTACTAAAAGATCACTCTCTTTGTAATCACTGCTTTTTTTGCTGCGTTCGCGCCGTGTTAAATGCTATTGTCTGCTTCAAAAATATTTCTATATTCATTAATGTAGGAGGTCCCTATTCACTTTCTCACTGTAGCACCTCGTTCTGCATACACAAAAGTTGTAATTCGTTTAATACCCAAACAAAACCACTTCAGACGTTTGACTTCTCACATCGCATTGTAGCGTGCATTCCGTAGCGACGAATGCCGGCGTTACGTTGGACTATGGGCTGCCCTTTACACGCCAATGTCCCTGGTGAGTCCACGATGTCCACGTAACCACTGAATATACAAAAAGACGTCGGGCCACCTCTTAACCCTTGGCTCAAAATGAAAAATTCGTCATAGACATAATGCATTCGACATAATCCTGCCAGCTCACTGTTTCACAAGAATTTTATTTGCACGGTGCGTGATATCTGCCGCACTTTATAAATTCAGCATTTTTTGGCAACCGACTACAGTGACAATAAAAGTGATAACGAAACTCCAAACTCTTTTCAAGCTTTCACTGTGGTGTATTATCATATATTAAACGGAAATTCTGATTAGTATATGGCACCTGCTCTAGCGTAGCTTCTTTGGCTCGCCAGGCTCTGCAGTCAACATTGGTCACGACCATAATAAACACCGACGAACGCCGCTCTCTTTAAGTACATGTGACCGCCGTCATGCTGTCGGGTCGTTCTTCTCAAGAGCGGGTACATCGGGCACCCTCGTCCGCTGTCCTGTGGGCGGATTGTGACACACACACTCCACAGCTGGAATGTCTGCCGAAGCAAGGGGGGTCAAATAAAAAAGTAAGAAAAACACTAATGCATGAATATGGCTAATGCAGTGGGAATTGAAGACTTTTACCTCATATTGTATTAGTTTTCAAAATATGGTCGTAAATCCATTTGTTCCAACACTGTGTGGCGGAATTCTAGGCAAGGGGTAGTCTTTTTAAACTAGCAATGCACACACCTATTCCCGTTTTTGATCGCACATTTTCTTTATGATTAATCTTAACATTACCGAGGTAAGTTGCACCCCGGGTTATGATATGTTCCATAAAGGGCATCTTTCAAGAACACTTCGTCAGTTATGTCGTGCAACAGCGAAATATGTAAACTGTACGGAAATTCTGATTAGTATGTACAAACTGTAAGTACAACGAGGTGCACTAAAAACTCTCAAGTTACGTAAAAAGAGAGTGGGCCACAAAGACTGAGTAATAGTTGTGGATGAAGTATTAGCCAGGGCTCATATGTGCGACGAATTAAATAGGCCTACAAACACCCAAGCAGGGTTTGAGTACAGGCTTCTTGGCCCTTCACTGTAAGCTTCCGTATAGCTTACAATCTAGATGGTAGTTCCAATGTTGAGTAGCTCCATCTATTTATCTGAATTGAAAAGACGAAAAGTATAAGCTAATGGCTACACGCAATTACATCGCACCGCTTCGCAGTGCTAGCCTATTCCGATCAATAGTCAGTCTTGCAGGAGAGCAAGAAAATGTACAACTGAAGTCTCACAACTAGCACGCGCATAGCCGGCTAATGCCTGTGTGTGCCAGCCGCAGGCGCTTCCGTGTCATTAGCTTCGTCATTCTGTTAGGCGCCACGACTGTTACGAAGTCGAAAGTGGTGGAGGAGAGACAGACCTGTAACGAGAAAATAGCTAGGCTTGCTGAGGAAATAGGACAAAAATGAATAACAGGAGGGTTGTGATTTGCTTGCTGCGTTTCATTCTTCTTTCTGTGTCTGACGTGGAGAGGAGAACGCGCTTTCTCTTGAAAGAGAAATTCCAAAAAGATAATTGTTCTGTACATGTGCACAGAAAATGAGTGCATGTGATAATTACTCGTTATGCCTCATTAAACAGCGTGACGAAGTACACGAGATTTTTCTGGTGAGCCTCTAGAGGGGAAAGTCGTCTTTTGATGCAGCGTAGTGCACAGGTATATTGAAGCGTGTCACTTTCTGAATAGTGTCATGCGTGGCTTGATATTCTCAGAAGCAAGGAAACGTGGAGTTTCGTACTTATTGGATTAATGTATGCTACCCATGATGTTGCCGGTTTCTGAAAGGGTGTACTGCTGTACTGCTTGAGGTGAACACGCCCATCGGGCCCTACGAATTTTATTTCAGAAAATTGGTCTCACCTCCTCCGGTTTACAGACATATCATCGTTTTCTTACATAATTTCTGGCTCCGTCTGCCTCATCTGTTTATTTACTATAGATTTCGTCTTTCGTTCCTCTTATCTCCCTGTCCTCTTTCCCTTTGCCCCCCCCCCCCCCCTGAAAGTAGGCAGCCGTCGCGTCTCTCCAGGTGGCAATTGTCAACCTGCTCTCCCTCAGATTTTGCATCCTTTTGTGTCTGTTTCTGCAAATATAATAATAATAATAATAATAATAATAATAATAACATTAATATTAATAATACCATTAATTATAATACTACCACAAACAACAAGAATATTATTTGGGAGACATGAAATGGAAAATTTATATTTACTTTCACCTACAAGGAAATTCATGATTTTCTGAGAGCGAAAGCTTTATTGGTGACAACAAATTCGTTCTGCGCCGGCTATCAGGTGCGCTCATTTGACCTATTGAGCTAACAGGTATGCAAGCTACTGGCAGCACGACCGGAAATTTTTTAGATACATATTCAATTCTTAGGTATTGTTAGAGACACTTTAGGCTTCTTGAAGTATAAATGATGTACTTTGTCTTTCAGCCACGCATTCATAACGTGAGTACGCACAAATTGAAGTTGAACTCGCCACGTCTAACCTTCTACATTGTGATTATATCGCAGCAAGTAACAAGTTATTCCAATCTATAAAAGATCGGAATAAATATGGTTCTCGTACACTTACCCATGCTTTAAAAAAGTTACTTTCACATAAATTAGCCGTAACCATGACAAGTAACAAGGTCAGCAATCTTAAAATCATTGTTACTGCTTATCAATTTGGATGGTACGGTAACACGGTGGATAACATTATTGGCAACGGTCTCAAGCCTTTTAGCGAAGAAAGCTTTTCCTGAACTGTTAAGGAGTCTAGCTTATTTAGAGGGTAATCTTGCAATTATTGGAGCCGTTGTTTTTTTTAAACATGCGTACAAGAGACGCTCGGACTTTGGTGCCGAGTTGATGGTATTCTCACATGAATGATGCATAAATTGACTGATTGTGGCTACATGAGCCCCATCACGCTGAGCTATCGAGAACAAAGGAAATTCAGGACGGAAGCGCGACACTTCCGCTAGTGGGCTGTTTGTTACGGGACTAAATATTTAGTGGAGAAAGCAAACACTCCAGTTCAAATAAGTTCACTACACTACACAAGCTCCAGGCAGATCTGTATTACCTCATATTCCGTTTTGTTGTTTTCAAGTATTGTGGTATCACACGTGTGGTTTTCTGGCTGTTCGCTTATAAATCTCAGACCTAGGCTTTTGTAAATTCTTCAAAGCACACTGATCGTCACGTTCCTAATTGCCCCGCAGAAGTAGGCCCTAGCCACCAACACACGTTGCGTAAGAGCAAAAATTAGTTATAAAAATGAACAAGACAGCGTGCATACCTGTAATAATATGGAGACCTTCTTCTTTCTATAGTGTACATTAGCGTGTGTAAGCGCCCCACCGACACATGTGTGTGCCATCTGATTCTCGAAATGTAAATTTTCTTCATGTCTCCATGTTCCATATCGGCTTTACAGCTTGTGTTACACAAGCCGTTTATTCGGCTAGCAGGAAATTCAATGAAGCCTCCATACAAAGTATTTTTCTGTCACCTTTGGTCTGCACCGGTCGTACAATGCATCCATATGGTTCAGATATGGTCACATTCCTCAGGTGTGGGCGTTTAGCGTAGCAGTGAAGATACTCGTCTTCAGAACATAGACGTCAAGGAACAGCCTAGTTTTTCAATACAGTTATTTATTTATGGGGATCGACGGTCTCACCTGAAGGAGGCACGGACGGACGGACCAACTGGTAGATGGCTATTTGATGCGGCATACATATGTTTACGCATTTAAAGTTTAGCTGCGGTCACAATTTCCGATGCTTCTTCTATTGCGATCAGTTCTTTGCTACGCGAAATAATAGAAACGAAACTTTCCAAGTGGTGTCAGACGTTCAAAAATACCGGCAGATCCCAGCCATTGTGGGAATCGATGTTATGCGAAGCAGCGAGCAAGGAACAAATCATGTTGTACATGACATGTATGTCAGCATTTACATGTTAGGGCCTGCCATTTATGTTGGTCATACAGTCACGTCACGCAATACCCATTTTGGTGTATATAAAGCTACCGAAACGGCCGCGAGCGCGCCATGAGCACGGCATGCAGGTCACGCTGTACATGACACGTTATCATTTTTATATAACCACTTGTCATGTCTATTTGTCATACAGTCACATCATGCAATACCCAACTTGTTGTATATTAAGCTAGCGAAACGGCCGTGAGCGCACCGTGAGCGTGACATGTAATTCATGTTGTACGTGTCATTGAGGTCATGATATGCATTCTACGATCTGCAAGTTATGTTTGTCATACAGGCACATCAGGCAATAGCAAATTTAGTGTATATCAAGCTAGTCAACTGGCCGCCAGCGTGCCATGAGCGTGGCATGTAAGTCATGTTCCACATGACATGTGACGATTTCCATATTAGCCCTCGTCATTTATGTTCGTCATACAGTAACGTGACTCCATACCAAATTTGGTGTATATCAAGCTAGCGAAACGGCCGCAAGCGTGCCATGAGCGTGGCATACAAGTCACGCTGCACATGACATGCCATTTCCGAAGTACCACTTGTCGTTTATATTCGTCATAGGGTCACGTCACGCAATACCAAATTTGGTGTATATCAAGCTAGCGAAACGGCGTCAGCACACCATGAGAGTGGCATGTAAATCATGTTCTACATTATATGCACGTGATGATTATCGTATGACCACCTGTCATTTATGTTCCTCACGCAGCCAATTTATGGATACCGTTATATCAAGTTAAGGAAACGGCCACAGGAGCACCACGGCCATGGCATGTAAAGCATGCCGTTTATGGCATGTTACTCAGGATTTTCATGATATGACAAGTCACTGATGTTCGTCATACATTCATGTTATGCCATACCAATTTTGGTATAAATCCCATTACGGATACCGTCTGGAGAGCACAAAGTCATAGATAGATAGATAGATAGATAGATAGATAGATAGATAGATAGATAGATAGATAGATAGATAGATAGATAGATAGATAGATAGATAGATAGATAGATAGATAGATACGCTGAAAGTCGCCGAAGTTCGCTGAGAAATACTTCGTATTGAAAAGCGTCGGACAGAATATGCCTTGCCTGTGACGACATTGACAGATAACCATGACCCCACCTCACACACACTCACAGACACACATTATTCAATGGCTTCATTCACCTATCTCTATACCACTTCATACCTTCCCTCTCAAAAGTGGTGCGAAGATTTTTGCCCAGAAGAACAATAGTTAGCGGCGTTAACAGGAGATGCTGTGAGCGCAAGAGCTGTATTCCGAGCCTCCGGGCAATATCCTAAAATAACCAGCACTTGCATAGCGAAAGGCAGACAAATTGAATGGCCCTGTTTTGACGACTGACTGCGTGTGCTTGTGTACGTTATGGAGTGTTTTTGTTCGTGGAAGCCCGTGTTTGTGCAAACAGTAGCCTTAGTTCATCCGATATAAAGTTCGCTGAAAAACAAGCAATACTATAAAGGATGTTTGTTCCTCGGCGTCACAGTGCGCTAAGCCCAACCATGACTGGAACTGAAGGTAGTGGATACGCTGCAGAAAATTGAAAGGCCGGCTTTGAAGCGGCATATCGAAGATAGCGGCGCATTTCCAGTAAAAGGGATGCAGCGCAGCACAGCACGCCTATGTGAATATCTGCCATGAATGTTTACGTATTCCTGTGAAAGCGCACATTATTTTATGTATCTTACTGCACAGCGTAAAACAGTTGTTTGTGCCTATGACGAGCAATAAAAACTGCTTCTACGTGGGCACCGTGTTTTAGGTTGATTGGCGCCTTTATATGATATTCGCCAGTGTGAAAGCCATGAGTATTGTGCAGTCAAGTAGCCAGCATCAGTGCCCACAAGCTCATACATTATGGCATTAAACTAAACGTTGTTGTATTTCACCATAAGACAATACAGAAATTTTCTCAGACAGAAGAGCAAGTAGCAAGAGGTGGTGCCAGCGTTCTAATCAAAGTAATACAGTATATTCTATGTGGCCAGCGGCTCTAAAATAGAAAATAACCTTTTGAAAGAAACCATAGGTTATGCCTATAAATTGTTAAATATATTAAGCTGCATACACATAAGAATGTTCATCGGTAATTCCACTCTGTCAGGGTGGTTGGCGAGCGAAGGTGAGATGGTGGATGGTAC
>JALIZH010014573.1:0-17500 GCA_030522465.1 Rhipicephalus appendiculatus
AACGACGTTGACATCGTTCGTCGGACAAACTTTTCGTCTCGGTGATACCACGGACGGTCGTGGAGGGGCGCAATATTCTGTGTTTCTTCGGCGACCGAGCGTCGCTAATTGATTCATCCCGGCGTCATGAGAACGTGCTTAAGAGCACACGGCTGATGAAGGCGTCTGCCTGAGTCGTCAAATTATGCGGCCGATGCTCGTGAGCACGCCCGCTTAACGTGACTCTGTCGTCAAGGCAGTGGTTGCGTGTACCAGATAACAGGGTAGGTAGCGTTGAGGCAGTGGCTGCTACAAGCGCTTAATGCGAGGATGATATTAATTACATTGAAGACTTTGGGCTCGGTCGGAAGGTGACGACATGTTCATGCATCTTCCTTGTAAGCCTTTATGTACAGTGTCACGCTGAACGAAGGGCTTGAAAAACTACCGCCGCTCGCTCCGCTACCGCGACCGCCGCTCGCTACACCGCCGACTCGTCGGTTCACGCGCAAAATTAACACCATCTTCCCAAAAGGAACCGTGATGGGATGCGAAGCAGCAGCGTTGCGCACGGGTGGCGTCACGGGTTGAACGGCGCTAACGCGGGTGCTTCGCATCCCATCAGGGTTCCCTTTGGGAAGATGGTGTTAATTTTGCGCGTGAACCGGACGAGTCGGCGGTGTAGCGAGCGGCGGTCGCGGTAGCGGAGCGAGCGGCGGTAGCGGCAGGTGTTGCGGGCGAACGGACGAGGCGGCAGCTGCGGGCGCTGCGGCGAGCGCGCGGCAGGCGAGGGAGAGAGTGACGTCAGCGCACACTGCGAGGGGAGCGTGACGTCAACGCGCAGCTGCGGCGTGACCTACTTGGCACCGCTCCAACACCTGCGGCGAGGGGAGCGCGTTGCGGCGCGTTCGTACGGACGCACGGAGGGACAGCGTTACACAGGCTAGTCAAAGAGCTGCTTCGCATCTAAAAATCAGTTTTGAACGTACTGCCCCTATCACGAATAAGGAAATGAAACCGGCGGCGACCCTAATTCCTGACTTAGGTGTCTGGCAGTGGCAATCACACTTTGGCTTTCGTGTGCTCTAGGTGTGTTGCTTCGGTTAATTTTTATTATGTTTTGTCGCATTGCGGAAGCGGATCTGGAGAGGCCACGCAGAAAGAAGCGCGTGGTTCAGGTCTGCTCCGCCAGGTATGATCCCAGATGCCCGTAAAAAAAAAAAGTGTATACTCTTTCAAGGAAATCATTCAATTAATATTCATGAAATATCCTGGCAGTTAATTGACCCTTACCTTAAGTAACCTTATGCTTCGTCTTCACCCCCCCTCAACATGAAACACAAGGTATTGTTTATGTTTAGGCTCTGCACCGTTCACATTTTGTGTTGAGATGTATAGATTGCCGTTACGGAGAAAGAGGGAGTTTGGGTGTGTGCACGCAAAAAAAGAAAAAAGGAAAAAGACAGAAAGAAAGTAAGATAAAATAAATACAAGCTAACTCTTGAAAATATATGAAATACACGGGTACCACATGTGCCGATATGGGACCTCCGTGTAACGGGTGTTTATAAAAACGACTGCGCATGTGCACCGTCCCAGTCTCTCTCCGACCTTGGCAGTGCCGAATTACGTGCCGACTTTTTTTTACCTGCTCTGGCTAACCCGTGAAAAGGCAAGAAGAGGCCCCGGAGGGTGATACCTAGGACTTAGTACTAGAAACTTAAGGTGTGCCCCTAAGCTCTCCGTTTTGTTGGCATCGTTTTGCTGATCACTGAAAAGCAATCTTCCCGCGCTGCATGACTATACTACAGTGAAGCCTAACAAAGGGAGCTCGTCAATCTTGAAAAAAAAACATTCCGGCGGTGATAAACGGGCCTTCAGATAAGCAGTTTCGATCAAGAACCCACTGTGTTGCCGAGCATTTGAACGCTACACAGAGAAACTTGCTGCGTGCTTTGAAGGACACAGACAAAGAAAGTGAAGGGAGGACGAAACGCATAGTGCCGTCTTCACTTCCTTTGTCAGTGTCCATCATAGTACGCTACAAGTTTCGCCATGAATCACCAACAACAAGGTCATTGTCAAAAACGTAATTCCACAAAAACTAAATCAAGCTTGGTCTGAATCGTGGTGAAGTACGCAAATAAAGCTGAGAGAGGAACTGACATGAGCAATACTTCAGATAATCGTTCTTCGAATAGAGGATGATTTCGTGGGTAATATGCAGCGTACTATAAAGCTTAATTCTTTTCTTCCGCATGGTTTTTCGCCTATCGATACAATCTCGTTGACAACAATAAGCAGAGCCTGGGGCAGGTTTGCGGCGACATAAACCTTGCGACAAAGGAGAGTGGGCCGCAATCCTTCAGCGCGTTATGATAGTGCCTTATTCCGGCGGGATCTATATGGGCTTGTGTAGCGACACGGAGCGTTATGGCAGGCGCCGCCGCACCCGTTGCTACCTTCCATGTAGAGGACAATGCTTGATGGACGCACGTTGACGTGAAACACGACGTTGTTCTCGATCGGCAATATACCGCGTTATTGCCGGAACGGCTGGGTTAAGGATGTGCAGGGAGCAGCGACAGGCGATGTCGTACATCGCGATGTTTCTCGGCCTGACGTCGTTGTTGTCCACTTTTCTCATATAAACTGCCATAAACCACGAACACGCACGCACGCACGCACGCACGCACACAAACACACACACACACACACACACACACACACACACACACACACACACACACACACACACACACACACACACACACACACACACACACATGAACACGTGGACAGATAGATAGATAGATAGATAGATAGATAGACAGATAGATAGATAGATAGATAGATAGATAGATAGATAGATAGATAGATAGATAGATAGATAGATAGATAGATAGATAGATAGATAGATAGATAGACTTGCGCCGCTTTCGATGGTGTCCTGTGACTCTCTTGTTGGCTTTCGTACACTAAGATACTTCGTCGAAGTTTGAACAATTGAGGTTGAGAAATGCTCTACTGGGTCAACTTTATACCGCCACTCATCATAATAATTTTATTGGAATAGCAATTATTTGGAAGCTCTCGGTTGGTTTTTGCCGTCGCCGTCACGCTCCGTATAATGCTCAGATCGATAACATCACCCTGCGCATCGTATGTTATACGTGCGCATAAAAGCACGTGAGCGTCGGGGATGAGCGGGGCTGCAGCAGAGATGAGACGAGCCGCCCATCTTTGTCGCACGAAGGGCGCATGCGATAACCTCGTCTCGCGTGCGAGGTCTGCAGTCGACGGCTGATCAAGCAGCGGGCAAACGCCCGGCCGTCTTTTGCCAGGTGAAGGAGCGTCGGTGGAGGGGGGGGGGGAGAGGGCGGCTTCGCTGGATCACCAACTGCAAACTTTGCTCATAAGGGCGCGGTCGCGAGCACTGGCGCGCGTGCTGTCTCAACGCGCATCAGGAAATGGCTCGTAAACTTGCTGAACACTTTGCGTTTAGAGGACTGACTGCAAGAAAACCGTTCCGGTCCTTGGAGTGGCCGTATTCCCTTACACCAGCGTCGAGTTACGTGATACCGGATACAAAAGAGTTAGCTGCTCGCTTCGCACAACATTCCCATTTGTTGCTATCGCATTCACTGCTTCGCCCTTGGGGCGAAACTGATTTTTTTTTATCAATATATTTGAGTCGGGCCCATCACGGGCCCGGGCCCGACTCAGCCTTTACAACTCAGACATCACTCCACAATGCCCAGATCGTGCAGAAGTTATTTGTACGTTCTCGCACATGCTCTGGTAATGTTCCGCGTTACCTCAGGGACCTCTAACCAGTGAGTCCGACTGGGAAGAGGCACTCAGGCACTCTAAGCTCCACCACCAACTAAAGGCAGTCCAGAGGGCCCAAGAACTGGCGGAATGCCTCCACGTTCCCGCCCCGACTCGGGCGTCGCCTACGGTAGCGGCTGCAAGGGTGTCCCTCATGGATCGCCCGGCAGCTTAAGCTCCTCAGGACCTTTCAATAAAGTTCTTGACTGACTGACCGACTGACTGACTGACTGACTGACTGACTGACTGACTGACTGACTGACTGACTGACTGACTGACTGACTGACTGACTGACTGACTGACTGACTGACTGACTGACTGACTGACTGACTGACTGAGTTCACTGCACAACGAATGCATTTTAAAAAAGTTTCGAGTTTTGTATTTCTCTAAGTTGCGCGCCAAATACTATCAAACATAAACTTGGCTATTCGATTTTAATTAATATCCCGTTTTCTATATGCTGCTGCAGTGGTAGACGCTATGGGTATCTTGATGGTTGTTGTCTCAAGCCAAATGTTTAGCGATTGTATACGATATGAACAGACCACTGAGGCAAAGCATCAGCATAATGTCTCTATTCTCTTTGTTAAATTCAGATATGGCTTGAATTGTCGAAACGTTGGTTTCAGCGACACCCCGTATTGAAGAATTCATCTCTACTCTTCGTTGCCGTCCATCAATTGGTAGAGGGTTTTTTACAAGCCTGCTTTCTCAATAAACATTCGAGAAGTATACCAGGTCCCGTCGAAGCATTTCCTAACTTGCATTGAAAGAGAGAATGCGAATACTTTCAATGCACAAAATTACAACTCAACTCAACGTTGTCCCGTTTTTTGACATTCAGCCTACTAAGTGTACTGGAAAACACATAATGGCTCAGGGATTGACAGTCTCAACTCTCTAGCACCTACCAACTCTCCACTCCTCCTCCCCCCCCCCCTCTTTTTTTGCTGTGAGCGCAACATTCAGTGCCACACTTTGCGTCGTACTTTTGGCAAGTCTCCGAGTCTAACTCGGTACCTAGTTTTCGTCTCAATTGCTTTGTTGCATTCGTGCACGGAAAACTTAATCTGAAAATAAATTACTTGGGCTGCTTTGCCACCTGAGTCTACCTAAGAATGCGAAGCAACTATATCGGTGTAACAGCAGCACACCTCGCTTTTAGAGTTCACACCAACGACGCTCCGCCCGCATCCGAAATACAATTTACTCGTCCGTTCAGTCTCACCATGTTGTGCGAATGGAAACACATTAACGCTTAAAAAAAGTACAAGTGCATTGTTTCTTTTTCTTTTTTTACTTACCACGTGTAAGCCTTCAGCTTGAAAAGATTTTGCTGCAATCATATTCCTTAATCACCTATCGTAAGATCAGGCATAAACCTATTCAGTGACGTGTGTGCGTGCTGAAGTATAATTTTTTGCTTAACCATTCCGTGCGTGCGCGTATGCGACACCCGACAAGTCTTCCTTCGCGCTGCTTACCCGTTATTATTGCGATAGCAATTATATGGACACTCTTGGCTGGTTTTCGCCGTCGGCGTCGGTGTCGCCGTCATGTCCCGTATATGTATATGTATATATATATTTATAAAATCCTCAAAGAAAAATAATTCAGAAGAATGTTTCCGACGTGCGGTATCGAACCAGGGACATCTCGCTCTGTAGCGCGCGGCGCTAATCGCTCAGCCACGAAGGCGAACGTCCTTCAACGTTCAAACGGCGAGCTATTTATATACAGCGAGTTTTCAGCGTGTTTTCAGCATTACCAGCGAGACGGCGCAAAGGCCGCGCTCGGCGGGGCTTAGCTGGGCGCCCCGGCATTCGTCGCGACACGCGCTCTCAGGCGCTCCTAACTCTCCGGCGCGCACTTCGCCCGAAAGGGGGGGGGGGGGGGGGGTAGATGCCCGTGCGCGCGCGCGCTTATCTCGCGGTGGCGGAGAATGGGGCTTTCGGCGGAACGATAGCGTTGTAGTTACCGGGCGCGCGAAGGTCTCATCGCTCGCTGCAGTCCCCCCCGTTTGCGAAAAGAGCACGCTTTTCAAACACAGCGAAGTAACAGCTGTGACACTTGTTAGTTCGCGCTCGTCTGTACCTGTGAATACGTTTCGTGCGTCGTTTTTATTTGAGCAGCGCGTTAAGTGTCGAGCTGTGAATGTTTTTAGTTCGCTCTCGTCCTGTGCGTGTTGTTTTCGTGCGTCATGTGTGATTGAGCAGCGCGCTGCACGTTGGCCCTGCTTGCCATTCGTCGCTTGACATTCCAATTTGTTGCTATCGCATTCATTGCTTCGCCTTGTGGCGAAACTGTGACTTTTTTTATTAATATCATTTAACGAATGAGGCAAGAGAAGAAAAAAAGTGGCACGAACTTTCACTAATAGTTTAACTTGAAACCGCGCGCTACACCCTCGCGGTTAACAAGTGCAGTGACATCCAAAACAGCAGTAGCTATGAAAAATTTGTGTCTCACTCGCTTTGCGAATGCCGGAAGCTATAAAAAGGCCGTGTCTTCTCGAAATTGCACCGACGGCTGTTGCAAGATATATGCGCCCTAGTTTCATTATAGATGGAGGACAAATGGTAGAGGCCCGTGTACTGTGTGATGTCAGTGCACGTTAAAGAACACCAGATGGTCAACGTTTCCGGAGCCCTCCACTGCGGCGTCTGTCATAATCATATAGTGGTTTTGGGACGTTAAACCCCAGATATTATATTTAGTTTCATGTGTAGCCGTGATAATTTCGGGCTGATTAATGGCGTGGAAGAAGGTTTCGTTTCGCCAATATTTCTTTTTTCTCAAAACAGCGGCGCAACTCGCCAACAGTCGTTGTCACCATAGCACCCGAACGCTTGCGCCTAAAATGGGCGCGAATAAACGGGGCTTACGAGTCCGACGGTTAGTTACGTTCAGTTAAAGCATCGAGGCAAATGATGAATTATTGACGCGGCCGTCTAACGCCGTTAGCGAGAAGTCTTGGTCACTGGGTGCCGCGGCGAAAGAAGTTCACGCGGTGAATGTTGCGGATGAAGGGTGGAGTAGCAATTACACAAAGCGAAGCACTTAACGTAATTACTTCCAAACTTGGAGCGAGGCATGACTGATTATCAAGCGCCTTTTCCGTACGGTCGAAGTGCGCCTGTGCGGTGGGTCGAAGTTATGCAGGAGTTCGGCGGATGATTGTGAAAACCACACGCCAACCAGAAAACAACGTTCCAGCGACCAAGGACGTCGGTAGTTTCATTTGTGATTCTTTAAACCATCTTCACGTGTCAAATTCCCTTATCATATTCCAGATAAAGCTGTTTCGACAACAGATTGTGGAAAATTCCGCTGTCATCTCTGCGCAAGCCTTGCAGCGCATAAGCTTCTTTGTTTGTTGATTATTTATCGATAGAATTATGTGATCTGTTAATTCTTTTGCGTTTATTGTGATAGTTTCTTTGAAAGTCTTCCCGAGTCGGACGCACATCTACGCCCATACATGAACTCAAACGCAAAAGAATAAACCGATACATACTGCGGTGTATTAAGCGAAGTACAGTCGTAGAACATTGCCCGCGTCCCGCGCCGCCGAGACCCGGGCACGTCTTGGACAAACACTGCGCTTGATGCTTAGCAGTTGCTATAGCCCACATTTTGCGGGAATGGGACAATAAGTAAGATCCCCCCCCCCCTCTCTTATAAAAAGATCTCCTGGCCACTCTCAGAGCGACGCCTGGGAAAGCGAGATCCTCCTGAACGCCACCTCGCCGTGAAAAATTCGATTTGCAAAATAACATAGTATTTCTCTCTCTCTCTCTAGGCGTAGGGAAGAGTGAAGCAGGGATAAGTGCAACAGCGCTACCCCGCAGGCAGAGTCGGAAGTGAACCAAAGACGTATACGTAATTTCAGACTTAAATCAACAGCAGCAGCAGCAGCAGCAACAACAACAACAACAACAACAACGACAACAACAACAACAACAACAACAACAACAGCAACAACAACAACAGCGACAGCAACAACAACAACAAACGCAAGTGAACACTTTATTGCAGACCACTCAAATCACTCCCGTATACAAAGTAAATTTTCGTGGAAGCGAAGCTTTTTTCGAACCCTCAGATTTGGATACACCACAAGTTGTAGTTTAACCATGTGCGGTACGGCCAACTAAGCCAGAAATTGATGAACTTCAAAATCTGATGCTTACTTTCGTCGCTGAAATCGCTACTTCCTACGTTCCTTAGTACGCGTTTAAGGTGTGTGCATACGTACAGAGCCAATTGAGTAAGATGTAATAAAAGGTAATATGATAAAAGGTACGCGTTCACGACTTTATATTTCATTCGCCTGAGCGTAGCAAACACAACCCGCACCTGCACGCACAAACGAAGAGGATGCATCGGAAGTGTTCATAAAGCTCTTTCGCGATTTGTTAGATGTGAAATATAAGAAGTTTAGCTATATCTAAAGGTACTGGCATATAAAAATAAAAGCGAAACAAACAACAGAAACAAATGGTAATGCATTACACTTGTGTCCATTAAAAGTTTAATGGCTCCCTTCCGTAGTGTTGAGTCATCATTGAGCATATCTCGCAGTCAAGATACAGGTAAGTGCTAAAAATTATCTATACGAACTCTATCCGCGATGTGACCACGCTGCATGAACTGGATTATGCCCTTAGACTGTGCTCACGCTTTGTACGCCCCATATCTTGTATATGTACATAACGCTTCTGATTATTCTTTTATTCTTCTTAATTTTTCTTATTTTTGAGTGTGTCTTGAATATTAGTACAAGCCATGATGGAATAGCCGGCTCTAACGTAGCCTTCTTTTTCAAAATTTTCACATATAAATAAAAAAACAATGTGGTCATGCATGTACTCTTTAATTGGGCTTATATATATAGAGAGAGAGATATTAGAGCTCATACTATATCGGCTACTCGATACAAATAGTGCAACTCTTTTATCGTCGCGATTCTGATCGGTATCTTAAGTGTCCGTTGCTGAAGTGGCAGATGATGAAACAATGCCGCTAAGATAAGCATTCAAAATTGTTCGTACGAGAAAACCATCGCAGGAGATACCTGGGCTACTCAGTAAAACCGCTGCAGTGATTGTACCCTAGATTGCGATAACTGAATTAAGTGTGTGGGGGGCGGATGCGGCAGAAAATGTATCAGACCTTCTAAGCGTTGAACATTGTTCATTGAGAGATGGCTGTAGAAGATATATCACGTACTCGACAAAACCACTGCTGCGGTTGCATACTAGCGGCACGTTGATTGAGCGCTAAAAAAGAAAGAAAAAAAAAAGAAAGACGAGCCCATGAGATACGACAGGACAAGCGCTTCCAGCAACTGATTTATCGCATTGCGTTGCAATAAGATAACATAGGGATGCGCAAACGAACCGAGAGCACACCAAGACGAGGCCACTTGTCGGGGCTGTGAACGTGTTGCATTAAGAAAAAAAACAAAAAAACAAAAAAGAAACAGGTCTCTCTTTTAAAAAGGGAGAAGGACGTGTCACTGACACAATCCGCTCTTTTTTTTTCTTTTCGCTTATTGTGATAAACCTCCCATATTTTAGGAGTCGATTTGTTCTGTATTCGTTCTAGCATTTTGACATCACGAAATATCGCGATGCCAAGATTCTCATGCGTCTCTCGTGGTGTTTCTCATGTATGCGTCTTTATTTAGCGCTAAAATCAAGATGTCGTCAAGTGCTCACAAACTCATTTTCGATCTTAGATAGTGAATTAACTATATATAATTTTTTTCTTTATCTTATTCAGACTCGATATATCCGGGTTTTACTGTATTGCAGTTCTGAATAGCTGTAGATATGTCTTATCTATGTGCATTGTTATAAGAGCAACAGAGACAGCATTAGACGGTTCTGCTGTTACGCGCGTATATACCGAATGCTTTACGCAAGCCGGGCAGCCTTTTTTTTCCCCGAAATTATAAATGCTTAATCCACACTTTGTGTTGACTATAGGTTTTTTTAAATTAAGTGTTTATAAGAAGACGTCTGTGCCAAAGCGTGGCGCCGGCTACTACCCTTCTCTTGCATAACAGTTGTTCTCGCAAAGTAGAGAACAAACACAAAACTATAAGAAGGCTCATAGCTCGAGACTCACACAGTCAGTCCGTGTTCTTCAACACAAAGTGTTCACTCACCACAAAAGCTTTCAAAGCACAAGTATTCAGACAAATACATGACGTTTCATGCGTCCTGCTTTACCTCATTGATTTTAGGGGTGAGGGGGGTTGGTCAAGATTTTCGGGTGCTGATTCAAAGAGTCTGCTTCCTAACTCCCTTACTAACTTCCCATAATTTTTTTTGGCCATTAATAAATGGCGCTTCCGACTTCTTTCTGCATGCACCTTGGGGTTAGTCAACTTCGAAAGAATTCGCTTCCGCAAAAGTTGTCGAAACAAGCTGGGAGTCGAGTTAAGCGAGAATTTTCGGCATATAGGGCAATTCCGGAAGTCGTGACCGCAATACCAGACTCGGCAACAGGCACAGCGCCCGCCGCGACTCTCAAAATCACATGCACAAAATCGGACCGCTTTTTACTTCGCAGGTGCGACGGCAAAGTTTCATGATTAGAAGTCATATCACCAAGTCGCTAGAACCCCTCCCCTGCAACTTTTTTTCATATCTATGCAAATGCGTATCGCCCGTACACCCCAGGTGTCGCACCTTTAGGATGTTGGCATCGCGATATTAGCCATAATTCCATATTTCAACCTACCCATTTGTGTGTGTGTGTGTGTGTGTGCATAGGCGTGCGCAGGGTTCCCCTTCAGGGGGGGGCAGGGGGGGCGAAGGTTCATCGCAGCGCCCCCCCCTCCCTACTAAGTCAATGTATGGGGCAGACTTTGCGCCCCCCCTCCCTTAGGTGACTAGGGGGGCGGCCGCCCCCCCTCTGCCCCCCCTCGTGCGCACGCCTGTGTGTGTGTGTGTGTGTGTGTGTGTGTGTGTGTGTGTGTGTGTGTGTGTGTGTGTGTGTGTGCGTGTGTGTGTGTGTGTGTGTGTGTGTTTGTGTGTGTGTGTGTGTGTGTGTGTGTGTGTTTAGCGTGCGTGCGTACGTGCGTGTGTGTGTTCAGAGGAACCTGTCAGCCACGTGCAGTGGTTCATTTATTGGTGAAATTCAGCGTATCCCAATCGTTGTTCGCGGCAAGAATGTAGTTATATGAGCGTTAAAAAAAAAGCACAGTGGTGCAGTAACGAGAAGGCAAAGTACAATTTGCCATTATGCTTTGATCCCGGGAATGGCATGCATGATTGTGGAATAGAATTTTCTTTCCGACTGAACTTCTAAAGAAAGAAACAACATTCGTTCCGCTGCATTTCTCTGGTACGACGCCTGAATACGAAAGTAGCGATTATCAAATTTTTTGCTGGGAAGGCAGCAGCACCATTTTCCGCCTTTGCACTTTTTCGAGCGAATGTGTAACGTTCGGGAATGAAAAAGGCAAGAAGGAAAAAGCTCGCTTCTGGTAACAGGGAGAATTCGCATTGTCATTGGCTCCTGAAGCCACGCTTCATAATAGTTTGCATCCTCTGGTATGTATCTTGTTCCTAACCCTTTAATGCGTGAATTATGAAATTGCCGAAAAAAAATATTTTCATTTTCTAGCTTAAAATAGCAACCTTTAATTGATTCCGCAGTTAAATGATCTAAAACGCAACTTTAATGCATACTTTTAGGTATGTCGCGAATTCGCGACATGCCACAGAAGCGAGCATCTTGCTACAAAAAACGTACCTCAGAACTTCGTAGCATGTCGTGTTCCACCTCTTGGGTGCGTACGCACCAAATAAAAAAAAATTATACAAGATTGAACTTGCGTCACTCAGGCGAGAAAGAACAAAGAGGTGAGAGATGTTGCACGTGCTTCGCGCTCTCCGCCATCAGCTACACAACACTTAGTTCTAGCATAGAACACCTTACACGAGACGGCGCTAGATTTTTCATGCTGAACCCTACGTTCTCCGTGAGCACTTGACAGCCGGCATTCAAGGCGGCACGCATTTCGTGACTTGCTTGCTCGGAGTTTTTCAGTATGTCGCGAATTCGCGACACTCGGCAGTAAAGGGCTAAAGAACAATCGTCATCATTCTGAATAACACGCCTCACGAACAGGTAAGTTTTCTGTGGGCGCTGCACATTTCGGTGGAGATGAAATGCTCGAGGCCCGTGTAATTAGATTTAGGTGCACGTTAAAGAACCCCAGGTGGTCGAGATTTCTGGAACCCTTCACTATGGTGTACCTCTTTTTCATATCGTGGTTTCCGCACGTAAAACCCGATTTATTATTGTTATTACTATTACCACAGTCGTCTGCCTCACAGCAATTTAACAGTGCAGTCACTGCATCTTACACTGTCTACCGTATATTGTGAAGTGTGGAGCAACCAGGCGGCTAGACGGCGTTGAAGATAATAAGCGCTTACAGTACGGTGAAGGCAGGATGCGCTATGTGCACATGCGGCGAGCCGGGACGATCGTTTGCAGCGACAGTTAGTGAGGCTCCGTTTCACTTAACGGAGTTCGGTGATGACAGCCAGAACGGATGGTATGGAATGAAGTAGGGAAACGGGCACTTAATGGATCCCAAATTACATTTTCCCCATAAACCTTATTTCTGTTCTTTTTTTTTCCTCGTAATTCTTGCTTCAGCGCTCTCTCTTCAGCTACCCCCCTATAGCTGTTCTACGAGAGCGTGAGAAACAAAAATACATTAAAAAAAAGACTTCCTAAAGCGGCACTGCACTTTCAGCCTCCGCAGAGATAAGAAACAGCAGTTTCCACTCGCGACGCTTCGCTTATAACTGTACTTGTATCAGCAAATGGAGTCCTGGGACTGCGCGCTGGGAACGGCTCTAATATAAAGCTACGCTGCCTCGAGTCAGTCTCGGATTAAACTTCCTGTACTGTAGTAATCAAGCGTTTGACACCGGCGGACTCCAAAGAGGCAATGCCAAACCTGAAATTTGAACGCTTCGGTGAGCAGTTCTCAATAAAAGTTACATGGTAACGCTGTTATAACAGAAAAAAATAAAACTTAGCCGTAGAAATAGTCTTGCTGTCGTCATGCTTACTTAGGAATCGGGGCCAAGGTAAAGAGCCTTTGACATGCGCGTAAGCGTTAAACAAAAAAAATGAAAAGAAAATGAATTGTCACTCATACTACAATCACTAATGTCACTAATCATTCATGTCACTAATGGTACAAATGTTGGTAGTAGATTCAGGTGCACGTTAGTGAAGCCCAGGTGGTAGAAATTTACGGAGCCCTCCACTACAGCGTCTCTCATAATCGTATAGTGGTTTTGATGCGTAAACCTCAACAATTATCATTACGAATGTTTTTAATAAAACAACGAAAAAATACTGCGAATTTTCGCGAATGGTAGCTTTAATTGCAAAGATAAAATGCAACGCAGTTTCTTCTTTATTTTAAGTTCGCGATTGTCGTACACATTGTCCCCGGCATGGGATAAGAACAATCTCATAACTCAATGTCACTCAAACCATAAATGACCTAACGGAAAAGTGAAGGTGGTCATAGAACGAACAATGTGTCCCTGTAGAATCGTGAACTGTCGGGCTAGTTTCTGTGACATTTCTAGGAACATTTCGAGCGTCTCTGCTGTCAGTCATATGCCCCTCTCATCGGTGTTTAAAAAAGAAGGAATTTTGAGGTCTGTTTATTTATTTATTTATTTTTTTTTGACAGAACCTTAGTGAAACCCAGCAGATAACAAAGCCATATATAGGGGACGTTAATTGTACTGTTCTAAGTGTATTGTAGTGATTGGGATATAGGTGTGAAGAAAGTAAAGTGGACGAAAAGACAACCTGGCGCCGGTTGGGACCAAAGCTGCAACCTTTGGATTACGCGCCCGATGTTCTTACCCATTGAGCTGCGGCGGCAGTCGTCGCCTCATCCACTTTATCGGGAATTTATGTGCATGTAAACATGTGAGTGTTAGTCAGTGCCGCTCGGAGACATGACTGTGACCGTGGAACACTCTTTTCTTTGCCATCTGGCGTCACGTGGCACGTGAACCTTTAACTAGCGGACGGCTGGCCAATAAGCCCTCACATACCACCTCGGTACAGATATTCATCGAGAATTTTTTCCTATTTTCGTCCTAGAAAGCGTTCATGATGTGCTTGCTTAGATTAACTTTACAACCGTTATGTTCCCAGCGCCTCATGAGCTAAGGCGATGACTCCTTCGTATAGAGCATCAACAGCGGGTCATTCGTCTTAATTACGCAGCAACGTCGCAGAAAGGTCCGCACCCTAGAATGCCATTCACTAAGCGGCACCGAAAGTCATCGCGCGGGGGAGGTTATCAGACGACGACCGAACGCTCACGCGGTACCTCCGCTCGTCAAACACGTAAATGTGTGTTCTGTCTACGGAGACAACGTACGGGACAGCCGGTCGATCGAAGAACACACACACGTATCGTTCACAGAATGCATCAACGACGACGTGAGGCCAGTGGCCCTCCTGTCACGGCGCCATCTGGACATAGGCTCTCCGCGATAGAACGCACCGCAGGCACGCGAACATCAAGAGTCTTGGTCGATATGAGAAAGCGTGATACACGGCGGTGGGGCATTGGCTTTCCGTCTTGCATGGTTTCTCGCAGGGCTCCCCACACGGCGGACGTGATCGGACGCACAGAAAAGTGGTCGTTCGCGCGTTGCGGTCTTTCCCTTGTGCGGAACTAGTTTTGTTGTATATACAAGCGATGAAGAAAAAAAAAAAAAGAAGAAATGTAGACGCGCTTGGAACGTTCTTTTTTGCAGTTTTGCCCTTTTTATATATATAGCTTAATGATAAAAAGTCTTGCTTTATTTATTGTGTGTGTAGGCGCGTAGCGCCAGATGTTAGCCACCATTCATCGGTACAGGGAATATGCAGAAGAGTTAGATGAGATGTCCTGAAGACGTCTTTCCTTCTTTGCGATTCCTTTCCTATTCTTTACCAAATATTTTTAGATGTGAAGCATCTTATGGCGAAGCTTAATCCGGTGGTGGTGGTGGTGGTGGTGGTGGTGGTGGTGGTGGTGTGCCGCGTGCCCACCCTTACTGCGCATGCGCAAACCCTTTAAAAAAAATAAAAACATTTTACGAGCGGGGGCGCGCGCGTTATCTCCCCTTCTCGGCGGCCGACAGCGGGCGGGGGGGGGGGGGGGGGGTCGACGTTCGATTTTACGAGCGCGGGCGCGCGCTTTATCTCCCCTTCTCATCTCCCCTTCTCGGCGGCCGGGCCGGCGTACCCTTCTACGTGCTGCGCTCTCAACGCGAAGTGAATTCTCTTAAACAAGCGTTTTCTAGAGTTGCGTGAGATCGGATCCAAAAAGAGTTAGCTACCAGCCACACTTCGTATAACATTACAATTTTTTGCTATCGCATTCATTGCTTCACCCTTGCGGTGTAACTGTGACTTTTTTCTTCTCCTTCAGTCGTGAATTATACAATGCTTAGTCTAACAAAGGACTCAGTCTTCCCGTAATGTTAGCTAAGAATGACCAAAACAACAAATAAAACCAATGAAAAAACACGAAAATTCAGAAACACTGTCAAATAGGATCGATCCTCGAAAAGGATCAATCGATCGAATCACAATACAGTCATGACTGATGATGATCTATCTATCCTCAATTATAATAAATGATCATGATTCCCAATCAATGGATCAATCAGTCAACCAATTAATTAATTAATCACCGAACAAGCATTAAGGAAAACGTTAGATAATTGCAAAAGCAACACAATAATAAAGACAAATAAAATTTAAATACATGCAGAAACTCATTTTGTAGAAACTGAAAAACAGACATCTCGTAAAGCTTCGAGAACAGGTACAAAGTGATTGCATTAATACACCCGCAATGGGCCATTTACGCTAAATTCATTGGAAATAGCTCTGTTGATCGTGATATGGCCTTAAGAGAAAGCTGGTTGCGAACGTAGGTGTATTGCATTACACATCATTATTTATATTACTCTCTTCCTAGCACACAGAAAGAAAGAGAGAGAGGAAAAGAAGGGAGGGATATAAATTAGAACTAAAACAAAACCGGAGAGAGAGGAAAGGCAGGGAGGTTAACATGTCAGAATAACCGGTACGCTACCGAACAGTGAGGAAAGGGATGTGGGAGGTCGAAAGTCAGAAGAGCAAAGAAAGAGAGATAGAGCACACACACAAACACACACAACGTCATAGACCCTCAGTCTTGTGCTGTATTCGGCTTCACTATCATCGTACAGCCGCTCGACCACCTATCCATGTCGCTAGCAACCATTCTGGAATGCCACCCTAAAAAGTCATCGAAGACGAAGGCAACAAAGGCCTTGCTAAAAATTTCAACGGATTCACAGAAAACGCCGGAAGGTCAAGTAGGTGCGCGTCCCGTTTGCTAGAGACCAAAACGAAATTACAAGAGGCACCTTCTTTGAGAGGCTCGTGGCTCTCAGATACCACTTTGACCTGCGCACATTGTTCTGGTGCACCAGAGGCACGTTGTCCGCCTCTAATATAAGGAAGACAGCGAGAATGAAGCATTACCTTTCTGTTTCCGTTTCCGCCGTACTCAAACCCAGAGCACAGTGGAAGCACATAGCTCGCTGCACAGGCTGGTAACTTAATTCGACTTTTTTTTTCCTGTTCTGCGTGACGCGCATTATGGTTTCCCCTAGCTGTCTCGTACACAGTCGATTGAAAGGCTCTCGTAATGACCGCCAAAGGTCAAGCCACTCGTTTCGAGGAGAATTCGGGACGCACCCCGCATGAAAATGTTGCGAGTCTTGTTTGACGTCGGTTACGGCAAGACGCAAATGGACGCATTGCAACTGCTGGCACGAAACAAAAGAGCAGATACGAAGTCGTATAAAAGACGTTAACACCGTTTCATATCGTGCAGTATCGAAATGATGTGTCAATACTTCTTTTTTGGCGAGTTTGTTTGTTGTACAGTGAAGGAGTAACATATTGCCAAGGTTGAAGAGCCTGCCACCACCTTCGGGTCTTTATGGTCGAGGATGCCCACGGGGTCCTCAGTATGCGACTCGAGTGCCACTGTGGTCATTGTGTGCTCAACGTGAGTTTGTAAAAGATAAACCAACGACCTCCAACCATACGTTGCGGATATTATGGGTTGGCGAGTTATTTCGACCACGTATACGTACTCCGGAGGCATCGCGCGGCTGACCTATAAGGAGCAGCGGCTTCTCTGAAAGCATTTGGAGTGCGTCACGTGTTTCTAAGACGATGGCCGCCAGCAAATCGACGTCACTTACGTATGTAGTGATGTCGTCCTCCTCCCAAGGAGTTAACGGAGGTACAAGAATCCTGCGCTACCAACAAGAAAGTATTAAAAAGTGTTGTGCTTGTAGTGCTGCACGTCGTATAGCTTCGGGATACGTGCAAACACGTAGGGATACCTGTCGCACGTTTAACTGAACGCTGAGGTCACTCTACTTCAGGAATTGCAGCTACGTTTACTGAACGGTAGATCTCTCGAAGGATCCAAGCTTCCCGGCTTCTGATGTCAATCTAGAAAGCTATGGGCACTAGCCATTACGTTCTGTGTACCTTGTGTACTGTGTTCTTCTCATTCTTGCGGGTTTTTTTGTGGCACGGACAACCAGCTACACTC